>JADBHU010000443.1:0-13821 GCA_017140155.1 Fusarium devonianum | reverse complement strand
GGCGAAGAAACGCAACGCCCATTGACCGGTATTCGTCTGGCGCGCGCCTGGGACACTGCACGAACAGCGTGGAAATCACATCACTACAGTTATTAGCAAGGACCCAACCAAAGCATAACACACAGCAAGCGAGAGATTGGCCGAAGCTACCAGGCCTTTCTTTCCATCACCATCCCAGCGCCCAAGCACCCCTGGACAGAATTCTTGCTCCATCCCCCCTAAGGTTAAGGTATATAGGCTCCGCCTCAAGTCAATTAAGCTTATTCCTGCCACTTCTTGTCTGCGCTAGATCTCGCGATCTTCGCACCCCCTCCCTCGTCCCGTCCCCTTTCACATCAACAACACAAAAATCAAGGATCCACGACACACAGCACAGCGAGGCGCAGCAACGGGGATGCCTCGGGCGGGCCAGAATGAATGAAATGACTACAACCTAATCAAACATGGCGACTTTGCTATCATTGTTTTCTCTATTTTTCTTCAGCACCCTGCCTAGTAGTTTATCTGGGACGATGCCCTGTCTGTTTGCCCTGCACCTTGAGAGAGCCAAGGCAAGCGAGGACAGTTCATTTTCGCAGCATCAATCAGAGCTTCTTCGCAAAGAAAGAGTCCTGTTCACACAGCGTGGAGCCTCACTTCAACGCTAGCATGCTTCGTGTCGCGTGCACAGCCTCACTCGGCTTGCGTCTATGACGTGGGGATGGTTACCCAAGTACCTACCTTTTACCCATTGGGGAGCTAACAATGTCCGGTCCCCACCACCAGGTGTCAGTTGCAGGGCGCCCCATGGCGTCGGTGACATCTCCGGTGAAATCGTGGAATCACGGACAGCAAACTGTCTGTACTGTATCACAGCAGCACCTCGTCATTTGGACGGACGATACTGACCGGCTCTTGTGCAAAACGACAATTTATTTACTGCATATCTCACCATGCCAGGCAACGTGGTCATCAGGCACGCAACGCCCCAAGGTACAGTGCAATTCCATCGCAGGACAAACCCACCCAACCCCTAAATTCATTCTCCCTCCCCAGACATCCCCACCGTGCTCCAGTTCATGCACGCGACAGCCGCCGAGCAGAATGCCAGCATCAAAGCCACCGAGCAGGACCTTCTAGACTCGATCGACTTTGGCGATCAGGCCGAGGCACGTGGGCCCCGACACGGCCGCTTCGCCAAGATCCTCCTCGCCGTCGCCGCCGCCGCCCCGGAGGGAGCCATCGTCGCCGGCATGGCCACCTACTTCGTCACCTTTGCCGCCTGGCTCGGCCGCCGCGGCGTCTGCCTCGAGGACCTGTACGTGCTCCCCTCGCACCGCCGCAGCGGGTGCGCGCGCGGCCTCGTGAGCGCAGTCGCCCGCGAGGCCCGCGACATGGGCTGCGCGCGCATCGAGTGGCAGTGCTACAGGGATAACCAGAGCGCGCTGCGCTTCTACGAGAGCCTCGGGGCGAGGGTCATGGAGCCCATCGCGTACCTGCGGCTGGACGAGGAGGCGATGGCGGCGCTGGCGGATGAGTCGCAGGGTTAAAAGAGCGACTCATCACTCACTTACGTTACTCGGTAAATGGCATTGGCTTGCTAGCGGGCATGGGTTTTTGCCTGACACAAAAAGTAGATTTAAGCTTAATCCTGTTGGTTGTTGGCTGAGCTGCATCGTTGTTCCAATGTTCAATGCATGTCACTCCCTGACGTCACTGACCACAGCATGGGTACTTAGGCATGATTAAACCCCATACTCGCCCCTGGCGGCGAATACAAAGAGGAAGTCAGCCCGAGGCCGGAAGGCTATAACACCGAGATGATAAGTGGACAAGGAGGGCGCAGCATTTTGACTTTTTGCTGTTTTGTCCACGCAACACGCTGGGGCTTTGAAGCACAACGGCGGCAAAAGTGCGCGGCATCGTGACGAGGCAGGACTGAGTACGGAGCGTCAACCCCGACGAGGCCTCCGTTGCAGCGAATCGAACATAATTGAGCCAGTCTGTCAGAAAGGATCGCTTTGGACTCGGATTGTTAGCGGGAGTATTCTGTACTGATGAATGGTTCACCCCCAGATGTGAAGTCTACTGCCCCTGTTGAGCAGTATCCAGCCATCGTCTACTTCGCTTCGTCCCCCTCTCCAACACCAACAACCTGCGGCGGAGGCGGCCCTCTCTTCAGCCAGGGAACCCTCCCCGTCGCCGGATCCATGATACAGGCAAAGTGCGTAAACGCATTCGAGATGCGTTCATCAACCATCCACCCCCGCAGAGTCTCCTCATCTACAGCCTCCGTCGCAGCAGCAGCGCCGCAGTGCAGAGTCCATTTGCCGTGCACAACATCCATCCGCTCCTGAGAATCCTGCAGCCAGAGCTCAGGATGGGCCGTCAGCGGCTCAGAGCGCACTTCGGCCTCGCACCTCGTCGCCCTGCAGTCGTCGTGGTTCGTCTGCAGGATGAACTGGTCGTCGTCCCGTATGCGGCCCGTGACGAGATCCTTCTCGATGACCACGGCGTGAGTCCCATCGCAGAGGGTCAGGTAGCATGGCGCGCTTCGAACCCGGGCGAGCGTCCTTGCACTTTCAACGAGAGAGGGCGTCGTGCCAGCTTCAGCATCTGTATTGTGCTGTGCGAAGAGCGTCTCGCGTAGAATCGATGAAACTGACGGGCGGAATCCGAGGATGACTAGCAGCTGGTGCTTCTTCAGGTCAAAGTTGTCGCATAGATGCGTAGGCCGGTAGTTGAGCGAGACGGACAAGCCCTCCCTAAAAGGTAACAAAGTCACTACCACTGAACGTCAAAAAAGCATCGGTGAGACGCCATCCATACCTCACCCCTGTAAGGACTCCCACGAATCCCGCATAAGTGACCGACGTCGCAATAACATGATCCGGTTCCCTGGACGAGTCTACATACTCGAGCGCAACCACAAGATCGCGCAGAGGATCCAGGCCCCAATCAAGCGTCCGAAAGTGCATCATCCGTCCCTCTTGCCCACGCTCCTCCCTCTGGACCCTGACCGCGCCAGCAGTGCAGCCCATCATGACGTCCAGGAAAACATTGAGCGCCACAACCAGAAAGAGGTCGCACCGCGCAACCTGCACGAACCCCTGGATCTCCCGCGTCTGCTCCTCGTCGTGCACGCGTCGCAGCAGCCAGCGTGCCGCGGACCTGGCAGCGCGAGCGAGCCACCTGTAGCCCAGCATCGACTCGAGCAGCTCATCAAAGACATGGCCCAGCGTGCGGATTCGTGGCCCAAATGTCGCGGCTACGTCGACGTAGCGGTTCTCGGGCGACCGCGCGAGGTCGATCCGAAACGTCGGGATGTTGTCTTCGGTCGGTGTCGACATGGTTGGGGAAAAGACGGAAAGACACAAAAGGTGGAATGTGAATGGCTGTAGATTATCCAGATAATCAGCCAGGAACCTAGTCTTCATATCCGAAAGTGGCTGCAGGGGGGGCCTTTCAGCTGTTGACATATCCTGGCCTGATCCTCAATCTCTGGCCCACTCAGTGGACCGGACAAGACGGCGGTTCTTGGTTGCCGACGGGGAAACCAACAGTGCCTGATGCGCAAGAACGAACAGAGGCTAGATGAAAGAGGCTAGAGAGGGTCAAGGATGTCTTTGGGGGGGCTGACTCTTGCGGCACAGCTCTCGTGATGTTGGCTGCGAACGACGGCTCATTTAAATGACCAGAGGGGCGATCAGGCCGTGTTCGAAGGGGATGATGACAGCCATGGCCCTCCAGAACCGATAGATGCCGGCTCAGCTGCTCGGGGAACTTCTCATGGATCGTTGAAGCTTGTTGAATGCTCTTGTCTCGGTCAAAGCGGCCTCTTTCCTATGTCTCCGGCTTCTGGCCGTACACCACATGTCTAGAACACAGGTCAGTTCAGATGCTTCCAAGGCTCGCGCAGGGATGGAGTCATTGTACATGGGCCACCAAGCGTGGATGCGTCTGTCCCCCATCTCGCACCGCACATTGTCCAGAAAGGCCTCGACCTGCTCGGAGCTCCACCCCAGGCCTCGCGTGAAGAGGGCCATGGAGAGACCCGACAGCCCGCCAGCGATGTTATGGCAGCACCAGTATCCTACGCCGGAGAAAGTCAGCGCCATGGAAATCTTTTTTGAAGGCCGCATGACCTACCGAGCTCCTTGTGATGCGGATCCGCTGGCCATCGATTCATCGGCCACTTGTAAATCACCTGCGTGACGTTGACGAATCCGGCGTCGATCATCTGCTGCTTGTAGTACTTTGCGCTCTGAGCAGAGCGACCAAACGCGTTTGTCGTCTCAATTATGAGGCTCGACCACTGGTCGATGTACGAGCCTCTCTCGAGGGTGCCGTCGTCGCACTCTATCGGAAACGCTATGTCCTGGCACTCGAGCCATCCTCCCGGGTTGAGGCCGTCGTAGCTCTGCCGCATAAAGTTGGGCCAGTCGCCGATGGAGCCCACCAGCATGCGCGCAAAGACAAGGTCGAACTTGTAGCTAAAGGTCCACTCGTCTTCCAGGTCGTCGAACTGGAATGCCAGGTTGGCAGGGAGGCTTCGAAGGAGTCAGTTTATTGGAACGGGGAAACAAAGCGTCGAGGCGGCCTGGGGGCAGCGTTTTAGGAGGCAGCAAGGTTCAGGCTCAGACGTACAAGTCCGGTTGTATAGGGCTGAGGTCGATGCCAGTCACCTAGATCACCCGTGTGTCAATCATCGACAGGTCGGTTTCGCGGCCGCGCTGGGGCATCGTACTTGTGTCTCAGGATGGGCGTCAGCTGTCGAGGCAAGGTTAGCAGATGCTATCTTGACACGGGGGTGATGCCGTCGTGTCGTACCAAAGTCGATGGCCCATACGCCAGTGCCGGTGCCAGCATCTAAGCAGCGTCGAATGGGCCTCTCTTTGCCAACTGGGGAGAGAAACAGTCGGCCACCGAGGGTGAGTGTGAAGAGGTGATGTTGCAGATCTGAGGAGTTAGTGCAGGTCGACGAGCTGGTGAACTGCCTCACCGCTCACCTAGACGATATTGCTCAGACTGGGGCGTACAGGTTAGCAAACAAGAGTGAAGCAGGATGATATTGAGGACTCTTTGGACAGACGAGGCTCACTGGGTCGTTGGGGAGTACGTAGTCGACTATTGCGATGCGAATGTCATTAGGACATCCATCTACCTATACTTGCTTCTTCTGCCTGCAGGGTGGCTTACTCGACTCCCGGAAAGCGTGATATGTTCGTCCGTTCTCTTGGCGATACTGGAGAATACTGGATTGCATGGATCTCGTCGAGCTAGCAGCATCATCCTGGCACGAGGGCGTTAGATTCAACAAGCAGCCAACAAGACAGGATGAAGCCCTGGTATGGTGCTTTGCATGGCTCTGTAGGACATACCCCGAGCGCTGAATCGTTGTCGGTATCGTCTTCCGCATCCTGTGGTTCAAGCATCCTGTGTTGGTGAACTGCGAGCACCAGCTGATGTCGTCTCCGCTCACCTCTACGGCGAGAACCTCTGTCTCGGTGGTGGTGCCGACTCCTCGCTCTGCGGGCTTAGCAGCACCAGCACCAGCACCAGCACCAGCACCAGCAGAACACTTCCATGAGCTCTGTCAGGAAACCACCGAGTGTCATCATCTACGATCGCCCTCACCCCCGTGTCTCTGAGGAGCTTTCCCCACGATCGCTTTACCGCAGCCGCAGCATCGACGTACCGTCAACGCCGGTTCTCGCCCGCGCTCCAAACTCACGCCCTGGTCTGACCGACGAGATGGTCCAAGGCGATGATGCCTTTGTTCCACCTCTGAAGCGTCAGCCCTCGCGTCTGGCCAAGCTCCCTCCTTCGGCCTCCCGCCATGGCCGCACCCGAAGCAGCCGAAGCAGCACCGTGAGTGCCATCTCGTCCCGGGACCCATGGCACGGCCATCATCCCGAGTCCCTCTTTGGCCCTCGCAGTTCGAGCGATTACATGCCCCGAGCGAATCGCTCGCTTGATCTCCGACGGCATCACCAGCGGATGTACTCCATGTCTAACCCTCCCAGGATGTCGTTTGATGACGACGTCTTTCTCGGTGGCCTCTCCCCTCGGCCGCTGATCCGCAATTCGGAAATTGGCAGGGCTATTGGATGAGTCCGGTACGTGGCAGACCCAAGTTTCCCATCCCCACGCCGGACGGCCACCCGGTTAGCTTTTTTACCATCCGAACCGAACGAATTAGCGGGTTTCCGCGACGGCTCGTTTCAACCCTTGGCATGCCGCGAAAAGGCGGGGCCGAGATCGTCGTGGTCTCTGGGGTTTGAAACCACCAGGGACAAGGAAAGACGGCAGCTATGATCGGATGAAAGACTGTTGCGTCACGTTGACCGACAGTTAAGATCCACTCAATTTCATTGTTGACCATTGTCAACACGCTTGAGCTGCTACATACGCTCAAGGCATCTTTGATGCACCCCCACCAAGCTCACACTCATTCATTTTTAATCTTCAAGAGCCCACCTTTTTTCCTTCTTTTCTCCGCTTCCTTTCAGGAGGCAGCATGTTGCACTGCAACAGTTGCAGTCGGTAGAGATCTCGGCTGATCTTAACTTCTTCTCGCTGTCTCGAGAGGAGTATTATCTTGCAAGCTGGCAGTTATTACAGCCGGAACATGGAGGCTTTTGTGTATTTTGATGATGGATATACCCCAGAACTTTCTTTTTTATTTCATAAATGTTATGATGGCTAGTCTAGAGCAAGCGGACATGAAGACACGACCACGAGTTCGTCCAAGCGATACATGCAATAAGCCATGTGGGAGCGGCACTTTGAGAGGATCCGAGACAGGATCACGAGCCAGCCAGAAGCGGATATGAACGAAGGACGAATATGGGCAGCAAGAAGGCTTGGCTTGTTGGATACATATTTACTCAACTCAATTGATGAACAAGACTGAATGAAGTACGCTCTGTTTCCCGCTTTGCGAATCGTATTTCTGTACTCGTGTGAAGTTGCTGACTTCTGAGTGAACACACGGTCGGATAAGACAGCGTGACGCATTTACACATAATGATGATGGCCAGGTCTAATAAATGGACCCATCTTGGTTGTGACAGAACATAGACAGAACATAGATAGTTCAAGGTGTTTGGTTGTGGTTTTATTATTTGAGACTGGACCAAAAGGCCTGGCCGACCACTTAACGCGTCTTCAGCCAGTCACAGCGGGGCATCGCGTGGCCATATCCACTCTCAACCCGCAGACGCGCGCTTCTTTCGACGTTCACTCAGCGAACACCTGCAATATCCATTGCGTATCCAAAAGGGCCAACATAATCACCGCTACCTTCCCGTGGAACCAGTCAGTGTTTGAGAGGTTGGCTCAAAGACACAGGGGGTCTTGCCAAAATCAGAGCAGCGAGAGACGGAGACGAGTGTGTTTGCACTGCAGAACAACACCTTAATTATCCGACTTTCATCGCGTCGAGAATCGAGCTGAAAGGGGGAGACAGACCAAGTGGTCGTCTGCACAAGAGAGAGTCCAGGTTTTATTTTGACGGGATTCCACCGGCAATTCAACCCTGCTGCACCTTCCAGCGACGTGTGACGGCTGCCGCAGCTCACTAAAACTCTTCCTCCATCAGCAAAGCCCCAGGCCATCATCATCTTTGACCTCACAACACGGATACTCCCAATCAACACTGCTGCAACCCATCTACAACATGCCGCCTCGCAAGTCCAACTCGCGCAAGAGCGATACGTCGACTGCACGCTTCGTCCCCATGGACGACGCAGTGCCCACAGAGCCCAGCCCAGCGCCAGCGCCAGCTCCTGCTCCTGCTCCAGCGCCTGCACCCGCATCTAACGACACGGCTGAGGCGTCTCCTACGCCGACGGCAGACAAAAAGGACAAGGACAAGGACAAAGATAAGGATAGGGATAAGGACGCCATAACCATCGAGGTAAGTCCCCTATTCAGGGATGAGAAACAGGTTCCTCACGGTCGAGGGACCCCTTTCCTAGCCTTGGCACAGGACAAGTTTGGTCATTTTGGGACAGCTTGACTGATCTATGTACCTTTCTCAACAGGACTTGACGCTCCCCAAGTCTATAATTACACGGCTCTCTAAAGGCGTACTACCAGCCAACACGCAGATCCAGGCCAATGCAATCTTGGCCTTGAGCCAAAGCACCACAATCTTCATCAACTATCTAGCCTCACAGTACGTCACCCTCTCACAGCTTCTAGCGCCTGCTAGGACACTCGGCCATTTCGACAAGCCGCATTCATGCTACGAACAAACCGCACTGACACTTCATCCCCCAGTGCCAATGAAAACACAGTCAACGCTGGCAAAAAGACAATCTCCCCCGCGGACGTCTTCAAAGCCCTCGAGGACACAGAGTTTTCGTTCCTCCGCGCCCCCTTGGAGGCCGAGTTTGCCAGTGCGTTGCCGCTTGCTTTACGCGGGCAGACATTCCTCTCTCTCTTCTCCTCCTGCCGCTTAACTAACACATTACACCAGAGTTCAACGCCATCCAGACTGAAAAGCGCACATCATATCGCCAAAAGGTCCGCGCCAAGAAGCCCGACGGCACAGACCTCGACATGCCCGACACCTCGCACGTCGAGACCGACGCAGATCCAGACACCACGCTCGCCTCCGAAGCCTCGGGCCCCCGCACCAAGCGTGCTCGTGTCGATCCTGTCGGCAAGACCGCCCCCGAGGTTGAGGATGACGCTGAGACGGAGGAGGAGGAGGAGCCTGTGCCTGGAGAAGATGACGACGATAACGAGGTAGAAGACGAGGAGGATGAGGAGGAGGAGGAGGAGGAGGAAGTCGAGGGTGAGGTGAGCGGTGATGAGACGCAGGATGCGCTCGAGGTGAGGGAGAGGAGAGATGACAAGGACGAAGCGTTGGATGGAGACGAGAGCGACTGAGCAACACTTCGTCTTCGCCTACCTTAGTCCATTCGTAGCGCTGATTCCCATACTTATCACGGTTTAAACTTTTAACCATTCGGACTCTTCTCTGGTCTTCTTCTCCACAGATACCGCATTTGCTTGTCCTTTTCTTGACGACGAAGGAGACACTGGGCGAGCGAACCCGGAACAGCGATACAGGTCGAGCCGGCCACGTTCCCATGTATTTCCGAGGCCGCTCCCCTACGTACGACACACTATGGCCGAGTCGCTTCCCGACGCCGTGCAACCCACCTCGCCCGTCATATTCCTTCCGACGGTAGAACCCTGTTGTTTCACCGACACGCCAGCCTCGTAGGGCGCAGACCCTTGTCAGACCTTGTCCTCGAAACAAACTTCCCGACGGGTGCTCCCAACGCTGCGTATCTTGTGCGAGCATCGGCACATTCTGCATCCCGGTCGACCCGATTCGCCGGGTCAATTGAGACGCGCTGTGATGTCTGTGTGAGGAGTGGCCATAGAGCGGGACCCAGGCAAAGGCTGCCGAGGCCCTGGAGGCTCGTCACACGACATCTGTCTGGTGATGTCCCGGGACAGGTGCGGATGTAATGTAACAAGCGTGGCAACAGGTGGAGGAGGCGGTTCGATACCGCCCACCCTCATATCCTTGCGTTTAGAGAACCTTGGCCGGATCCCAGTCACACCAGGTCGTCATTTACACAATGTCAGAAAAAGTCCAGGCAGGGGGCATTGTCAAGTTGGTTACGCCCTCGAGATTCAAAAGACTTGGAAATTCCTCATTGCCTGATCCAACGACCCGCCACATGCCGATCGCACTCGCGATATACCAACCGGGGTAACTAGATATATATGCTCCCGTCCAAACTGCAGAACCCGAAAAAGTAGAAATCCACCGGCCACCAAGTTCACAGCAGTACGTGGGAACTGGGTAGGCCCAAAACAAACAAGACTGGCATAAAAGCCCAGAGTAAGACGAAACCTCTATAGCTCCAAAGCTCGTCCTAGGCCGGACTTCCTCATTTGGGGAGAATGAATCGAAGAGGTGACGTGGTATCAAAATGAAAGCCCGGTGAAAGTGTGCCTTTCCAACGCAAACAGCTCCCAGGAACGCGCAGGCGAACCGCCAATGAAACCCCATGCACAAGACTGGAACCGAACAAGCTGACTGTCCCAGGTAAAGAGATAATCCGACCATGCCCCCAAATACGAACAAAATAAAACCAAACTGAGAAAAAAAAAACAAGACATGATATGTTACGAGCCATGCATACACACAAAGCGTTCTGCATCGGGACTGAAAGGCAAAAGAAAAACTCGAAAATGAAATCCGTATTCCCGGCCCTCCGACTCCTCTATCCCGTCCAGGCCAAAGCATTTGGCCCGTAAGCACACATAGCTTCTCCCCGCCAACACGAATTGCTTGGATATCCAGGAATTCTAAAATGAGGGAGTGCCGACCCGAAAAGGATAGAAGTCTCTCGATAAAGACTTTGCTCATAGTTGAAATGAAGATGGATACCGCGCGATTAGGGTAGACCCCTTAGTGAAAGCAAAGACTATCGTGACTCATATCATTCGGTCATGTCGCATCAGCACGTGTTATCCTGAGCCTCACTGGGGCTGCTGCCCAGGAGTCCACCACTGTTGTGCTGGAGAGTGTTGACCGGACCAGCCCTGAGTGACGGCTGGACCCCCAGTCCCGCCTTGGGGCATGTATTGCCGAGGCGTTTGCTCTGTCGAGTACATGCTCTGACCGGCACCGTATTGCATACCTGCCATGCCGGGGAACTGCATGCTGGGTTGCATTTGACCTGTGCTCGACTGACGCAGGTGCGAAGCGGGTGATTGCGAGGGATGAGGAGCTTGCGACTGGGCAGTGTAGCTGCCGTAGTTGTGCTGCGGTGCCTGAGGATTCTGCGGCCACATGCCCTGCCCGGACTGGTAGTTATAACCAGGTGTTCCCTGCGAAAGAGACCCGGCCGAGCCTGGGAGAGTTGGCCGTGTGTTCGACTGCGTTGGAGAGTGGGCCATACCTCTCATGGGCGCCTGAGTAAGGTTACTCTGAGCACTGATAGACTGGGAATAAGGCGCGGTGGTCATCATCATTTGGGGACTCTGAGCTGAAACCATTCCAGGCTGCTGCGACATCGCCGTCGCAGTGGTGTGAGGCGAGTGCGAGGGTCTGCTGGTGGCAACAGACGTCGTGTCGGCCGAACCCACGGGCTGCTGGGTAAGGTTAGACGAGGGTTGTTCGTGTGGCCTGCGCCATAATCCCTGGAGGTAGTCATTGCGCATATCACGCTGCTGGTTAACAGATCGGTTGAAGTCGGCAGCATGGTGAGCCTGGGCGTTGAGCTCTCCGAGGGGAGAGGGACGAGTCTGGTCTTGGTAGGCGGGGCCAGAGATTTCCTGGCGGGGTCCGCCTTTGAGGATTCCCGAGTAATCACGCGGCCGGGAGTCGCTCATTTCTGATCCTAGTGTCAATCCTGGCATTCTGGTCGTGGTCCCGGGTGGTGGTCCGATCATACCTGGTTGAACGAGGTGCGGCTGCGGAGGGCCGGGGAAAGGTCCAGGGTTGTTGCTGTAAACAATCTCTGGATGAGGACCGGCCAGCAGTACGTTATTCTGGGCTTCGGCTGCCTCTCTGGCCTTCGTAGCACCGGGACGCTTCTCCCCGGCGAGATCAGCCTCCGTGAATCCTTGCTTCCGGGCCTTGGTCTCCCAATAATCGTCCCGGACCCTCCGGCCGTTGACAATTACACGACTTCCAAATTGTCGGAACATGGATCTGGCAGTGACAATAGCAATCTGTCTGGACCGATATGAGAACGGGAGTATCTCCTGCTGGACCAAATCATCCTTCTCGGTTTGGCTCGCGATAATCTTGAAAAGAGACCTGTTCTTGTTGAACAAGAGATACGAATCTCTGTATCCCAGCACCCTAGCGCACTCAGTAGCAAGCATGAAGAGCTTGTCGCCTCTGTTGGGGACCAAAAAGGTCCGACACCTGTACTCTCGGCCTCCGTTTAAGGTGCCATTGGGCTGTACCTTTTTCTCACCAAACTCATCTATCTCGCGTGGTAGATATTCGTCGCCGGTCGAATTAAGCTGGTCGGTCGTATGATCTCGAACGGTAGGTAGCGCCTTGAGCGTCGACTTCGTCGGAGTAGTTTTGGGAGGCATCTGCGTCTGAGCTGGAGTGTAGGCAGGACTTGCTTGTGGCAGATTGGTGCTTTGAGACTGCGGGGTCTGGGGAGGAGGAATCGCCTGCGGGAGACCTGAGGTGGACGCCTGTCCCGGAGCCTCGGAAATGCTCCCTGATGATCGCGACTTCATTGGTCTTCCTCGTTTGCGAAATGATTTCGAATCACCTAAGGAAAACAGCGGTGGTCAGTATTTGCTCCAAGCTCCCGATATCCGTTGACTCAATATGTGAGGTTGTGGTGTGTGCAGTGAAGTAGCGGCATGCATAGCGAATAAGTCAAAATCAAAGCCGGAATAAGTATCGAGCACAAACGACCGGGCGCCGCGACGAGAAGTGCAGCACCGGGCTACACAGTATGTGCCCCGACATACCGTCATTGCCGGGTAGTGGCGCGTTGTAGGGGTCCGGGGAATGGCTGCGCTTGAGGTTACGTAGTGGTGGATGAGAGGGAGCTGTCGTCAAAATGAGTTAGCATGATGAAAAGTTGAAGACTGAGATTTGACAGGTGCCTGGCGACGGCGCGTGCGCGGTCTGGGTGCAGAATTAATTTGAGGGGAGTGCAAGGTAGCGTGGGGCAAGCCGAACAATTGTTAAGGCGATGTCCAAAGCCCAGTGGGCAAAAAGGATGAAGGGACAAGAGAGAGGTATTCGGGGTCGTAATGTGAGGCCGCGACTAGCAGAAAGCAAGGGTGATTAGACTTACCAGGCGAGCCGAGGGCGGCGGGATTGATCGTCGCATTGTCAGCGCCGCTTTGGTGAGCGGAGTACATGATAGAGGAACCAAGCCAGTGGGGGAGCAGCCGAAAGTAGCTACCACGGCGGAGTCGACGACGTGACGTGATGTGTTTGGATTGTCGAGTTGACAAGTTGGATAAATTGCAGAATGAACACAAAGTCAGTCGCACGTGGTTGGCCACCTGTAAGAAGGTGCGTCGCTGATGCGAATGGCGAATCGCAGGTTATAAGGCGAACCGTGAGGTGGGAAGCATGCCTGTCCGTGTGATGGGACTCGGCCGGCCAGGCCAAGGCTCGGAATCGTAAAGGGAAGGCTCAGGCGCAGGCTGGAGCGCGAGGTCCAGGTGCGGATATGGGGGCCAGTGAATAAATCCGAGACAAGATAGGAATCCAGACAATGGGCGCGGCAGCGGCGGCGCGCTCAAGCTGGGGTTACAGAAACGAACAAAAGGCGAGACAAGGTAAAGACGTACAAATGCAAGGCTGGGGAGGATGGGATGAAAGGGGCACAAAAAGGAAGCGAGAACTCCAACAGGATGCTATGAATTACCTTTGTGTGGTGATGGCGACGGGATGCGGACGCGGAGCGCGTTCGTGCGACGACAGCTGCGGCGGCGGCAACGACGTCAACGAAGCTCGCGGTAGAAGTCAAAGGCCAGGGCAGAGCGAGACGAAACAGCGGTCGCGCAATGAAAGGAAAAACGGTCCCTTGAGGCCTGGAAAGATGCGCGATCGTTGATCAAGAGGTGGATGGTTAGACGATACGATGGAGCGGGTGTGTGCTTGTGTGATGGCGGAAAGCGGATGGTGGATGGATGGCGGAGAAAACGGCGATGGTGGTGGGATGAACGATGATGGGTGGTGGCAGGTGGAGGGGACGGGACTGCGCTCAACGGGGTGGGAGGAAGGATGCAGTAGTAGTGCGCAGCTACTAGCAGGCAGGTGCAGTCAGTCGCACTTGCAGTGGCAACTCGCGACCCGGGAAGCCAAGCAAAAAG
>JADBHU010000442.1:0-53353 GCA_017140155.1 Fusarium devonianum | reverse complement strand
ACCGGCACCGGCATCTGGGCCATCGACATGGCCGACGAGTTCCCCAGCGCGCAGGTCCTCGGCGTGGACCTCTCGCCCATCCAGCCCGAGTGGGTGCCCACCAACTGCTCGTTCCGCGTCGACGACTACGAGGATCACTCGGCGTACCGCGCGCACGAGCGGTTCGACTATATCCACGGCCGCGCGCTGAGCGGCACCTCGGCGGACTGGTCGCGCTTCTACGACCAGGTGTGGGATAATCTTGCGCCGGGCGGATGGATCGAGATGCAGGAGTACGACGCCTGGATCTTTAGCGATGATGATAGCTGTGCGCGTGCGCCGTGCACGATGGAGTGGCTGGAGAAGTTGGCCTCTGCGAGCAAGTTGTTTGGCAAGCCGCTCAATGTTGCGGCGAACCACAAGCAGTGGATGATCGATGCTGGGTTTGAGGACGTAAAGGAGCAGGTCTTTCGAGTAAGATGCCTAGTCCCATCCCATTAATGCTGAGACACCCTTTGACTAAAGACCTGAGCAGATACCCATCGGACCATGGACCAAGGACCCAGCATTAAAGGAGCTTGGCAGATACGAGCTCTTCCACATGCAAATGTCGGTCGAGTCACATACGCCAGCGCTGTTTACGCGCGTTTGGGGCTACTCTAAAGAACAAGTCGTGGCCCTGATGGAAGGCGTCAAGGCTGAGTTTCGAAGTCGTGACCTGCGGCTTATTACGAGTTATCGATTCATTACGGGGCGTAAACCGGCTTAAAGAGAGAGGGTCAGTCGGGGGGTATACACTGGATTGGTTTTATTGCATTATACAATAGCGGGATTCTGTTGGCATGGCACTTAACAAGGAGTACTGTGATACCCTCATTTAATTCTCTTCTCTTCACCTTTGGGCCGACTTCGTCACAAAAGTGCTCACCCCCCCCTCCTCCTCATGACCGAGAGCCATACCTCTCACACTGCGCGATCCAGCTTCTGCGCCTCACACATCCTCGCATACATGCCTCCCTCGCGGACAAGCTCATCATGCGTCCCAGCCTCGACGACTCTCCCGTCGCACAAGACAAAGATGCAGCTCGCCTGCCGCACAGTGGAAAGCCGATGGGCAACAGCAACGGTGATCCCCTCACTCGCTGCCGCCTCCGTCAGCGCAGCCTGCACGGCGCGCTCCGACTCCGTGTCCAGCGCACTCGTCGCCTCGTCGAGCAGCATCACACTCGGCTTCCGGACCAGCGCCCTTGCAATGGCTATGCGCTGCCGCTGGCCGCCCGAGAGCTGGCTTCCACCTGTGCCGCAGGGGGTGTTGAGGCCGTCCGGTAGCGATGACACAAAGGCCCAGGCATTGGCTACCCGACAGGCCTTTTCGAGGTCGGCGTCCGAGACCTCGGCGTCTGGTATGCCGTACGAGATGTTTTCGCGGATGGATCCGGGAAACAGAGTGGGTTCTTGCTGCACGAGCGCGACGTGCCGACGATACAGCGTTGGATTGATGGAGGTGAGAGGCATCGAGTCGACATTGATGGTCCCGTCGATGGGATCGTAGAATCGTTCCATGAGGGAGATCATTGTGCTTTTCCCGCAGCCTGAAGCACCTACAAAGGCCACAAAGTCGCCGCGGTTGATCTGTACGCGCTCTCAGTGAGCGTTCCTGGGACATGAATGAAAAGCTCACCGTCATTGATACTCCTTTCAAGACACGGTTGTCAGGAGCTAGAGGATACGCGAACTGGATATCTTGCATGTCATACGATGAGCATTGGTCCTTGGGCTCAACCTCTCGGTTATCTTCCGTCTGACTAATTCTTGGGCGCAGGTCGGTCAGCCAGAACTGATAGTTTGCAGCTTCGTTTGCCTTTGTGAAGCCTGCGTAAAGAGTGTCAGCTGGAGCAATGGCTAGTTCCGCCGTCAGGGGCTCACTGTTTGCTGCAAAACTGAACAAGGTGCCAGCAGATACGGACGAGAAGTAGACTCCCATAAAGGCAACCATAAACTGGTAGAACGTGATGTCGCCGTCGTTGACGAGCTTCGACCCCCACCTAAAGTGACCGTGTTAACAGATTGCTTCAAGGCCAAGTGATCAATCAAAGGCCTGGTACCCTACCAGAACCCCAGTGCAAGCACAAAATGCTCCATGCATTGAGCAAGAGAGAACCAGATCATCATGCGAAAAAGGAAGGGCGTGCAGATGTGGATTGCCTGATCAAGATCGTCAGTATACCGGCGAAGCACACTCTTCTCAATAGCCAGCGACGACACAGTCCTGATCGCCATGACAGCCTCAGAAGCAACTGATGCACTCTGAGAAAAAGATTTGCCAAAATTCGAATCCATCTTGGTTTCCAGTCGAATCCTTGCCCATCCAGCGATAAGTAGCGGTGGAACTCCAACCAACACGCCAACAATGCCGACTTTCCAGGCGACAATGAGGGAAAGGAGGCTGCAAGCTAGCACGCTGATAACTGAGACTAGGACGAACGTAAGATCGATGCCCATCAGTTCCAGAATAGCATGTGGCTGGGCATCGAGACGGCTGACGAGCGCACCGACGGTATTCTCAGGACGGTCAAAGAAGGAAAGGTCTTGTCTGAGGAGCGCTTTTAGATGCTCCCTTCGCAATTGGGTACTGAGTGTCTGCAAAGGGAGTCAGTATCAGAGAGGCTTAGCTTAAAGGCCGACGTACCATGGCTATTATGTTTGTCGCCCAACCCATGGCAAAGTACACGGCAAGACAGCCCAGAGCAATGGCCAAGAACATCAAGGCGAGAAAGCTGGCATCTGAACCTGAGCTCTCGGGATCCACAAGGTCTACGATCAGGCCCAGAAGTATGGTCTGCCCAGGATAGAGACCGGCTGGTTGACATGGCAGGTTAGCATTTCTGAACTTTGTGAAGGTGATCAGGGAGAGGTGTACCTCCACAAATGCAAGTTACAATTGTCAATGTGTACCATGGGGTGAGTTGTGGAGTCAAGCGAACGAGCTTGAAGATGCCACTGATGATACCACATTTGTCGAACTTGTCAAAGTCCTCTCGATCTTTCGGCGGGGCGAGCTGCTCTTGTTTCGAAATATCCAGCCCCTTCACAGCGTCGGACCGTTCTTCAACATCGTTTGCCACTGAGATGCCTTGGCCTGAAGCATCAATGCCAACCCTGTCTTTATTTCCAGCCGGCGAGAGATCTTGAGCCTCGACCAACTGGGAATATATGCCTTCCTTGGCGAGAAGCTCCTCGTGGGTTCCTTGTTCGGAGATCTTGCCTTTCGAGATGACTACAATGTTATCAGCATGGCGGATCGTCGCAAGCTTATGAGCGATGACGATCGTGGTCCGGCCCTGCGACACACGTTCCAGGGCCTGCTGCACGGCGGCCTCGGCACGTGGATCTAAAGCGCTCGTGGCTTCGTCGAGGAGTAAGATCTTGGGGTTGGACACAATGCTTCGCGCGATTGCGATCCTCTGTTTCTGGCCGCCTGACAGTAGTCCTCCGCGCTCACCGATGCGAGTGTAGTAGCCTTCGGGGAGGTTGCTGATGAAGTCGTGGGCAGAGGCGAGCTTGGCGGCTTCTTGAACCTGCTTGAACTGTTGCTCGTGGGATGCGTGCTCCAACGGAGTGGAGACTAGACCATCGGCAATGTTATCAAACACACTGCCGTTGAACAGAACGGGTTCCTTGTACGTTAGTTGATCGCGCATTCAGAGTTCGTCTGTTGTCCAGGGAAGGTTGCATACTTGTTGAACCAGGCGGAAGTTGGTCCGAAGCCACGTGAGGTTCAGTCGCTTCAACTCTGTATCGTCTAGCTTAATGGACCCTGAAGTAGGATTATACCAACGCACAAGCAGTCCAATGATAGTACTTTTCCCACACCCGCTGGGTCCCTGGAAGCCCCGGTCAGCAAGGTGACTACAATCAGCCTGAGGTAGCTTACCACTAGTGCCGTGACTTTACCTGCAGGGATTTGAAGAGTGAAGTCGTCCAATACAGTAATATTAGGACGAGATGGATAGCGAAACGTGACTCCCTGAATATCAATTACGCCAGCTAAGTTCTGGATTTTGCTCCCGGAATCATTGAAAGCGTCGATAGCAGACTCTCTGTCGACCAGTCTGAAAAGCTCAGTTGCAGCAGTGGCTGCACGGCCGAATGCGACGGCGTGGGGCGCCAAAAACATGATCGTCGTTGCGGCGACGATGACCGAGAACAGAACTCTAGATGCGCCGTTAGCTATCATACGCATGCATGTTCCTACAAGCAGTTGGACCGAGGGAAGCGGGCATGAAACGCAAAGTGCGAGGGAATGCTTACGTGAAGATGGTACCCAGGTTCGAGACCTCACCCCGTTCCATCATGGCGAAGCCCTGCCAGAAGGCAAGGCCCATCCCAGCATGGACAATAAAATACTGCCCGCCGAAAATGACACCGTAGAGTTTGCTTTTCCTTGACCCATGTGCATAAGCGGCTTGCAAATAGTTATCATACGTGGCAATCACCCTTGAATGCAAGTCAAAGGCATGAACTGTGCGCACGCCTACAAGAATATTCTCAGCATAGCTCCCAGCCTGTGCGTAAATCTCAAAGAGCTTGACATTAGTGACAGAATCGAAGATGGAGGCGCCCCCGACGACTATAAGCATCGCGGGTACAATGCACATGACTATCAAAGTGAGTTTCCACTGGTTGATGAAGGCGATGACAAAAGCTGCCACAAAGGTCGAGATGGCTTGTATGAAGAGCCCGATCTTTTCTCCGACTGCAGTTTGAATGAGCCTTCCGTTAGAGGCAGCTCGCATCGAGATGGAGCCAGAAGTGCCCATGTCGTGGTACGCAATCTCTTGACGAAGGGCTGCGCGGAGATAAGACGCTTGGATGTTGCGAACCAGGTGATAGGCAACGTATGTGAAAAGCGAAGCGTAGACATACGTGCACAGAAGGCGGATAATGCCGATGTAGACAAAGTATAGACTAAAATGCTGTGAGATTCTTGGCAAAGACTGTGGTAGAAGGGTAAAAGGGGTGGCATACGCTAATGTGCCAACGTCGCCCATGAGTGATGTTTCTGTTGATTTGAGAGCGCTCGCATCACTGAGAAGTGTGATGAACTGTCCAAGGACGACGTTGACCATTGCAAGTCCGACGCCGGATGCAATCGCCGCGATTATGGCGATGCCCTGGAGAACACATATGCGTGGCGTGCCGAACGTGAAGACCCTCTAGTTGCAACGACATGGTCAGCAGTCTGCTTTTGGTATCTAGCCCATTCCAATGTATTGTATAGATCTGATGATGCAAGATAGGACATACACAAAAGCATTTGAGCGCCGAAGGCTCTTGTACGTCGGAGGCCTCTGTGGTGCGACCATCTTCAGGTGGCACCGGGCTATCAGGCGTAGCTTCTTGACTCTCTTTGGACGCCGAGCCAGCCATGATAGGGAGTCCTAGATCCAAATATGTTGTCTGAAGCTAATAATAATAATGGGAATTCATAAAGCTAGAGAAGCAGTGTGGTACAGAGTGAGTGAGTATATTAGTCGAAAAAGAGTAATTGCTTGAAGTTTCAGTAAACAAGATAGGACAGAAAGAAGAAGGAAAGCAGAATAAATGGAAAGCTGGGCAAGAAAGTTGCGAATAAAAGGGCGAAAGAAGATACGACGAATACGATATCGGCCCCTTGACATCATATCGAAAGATTCGGAATGAAGGTACGGACGCTGGAGTCTGGCACTCCGCCCGCCGCTTACGGCCGTTTCCGGCAGCATTTTTGTCCATAATCAGATGGGGTTTTTTAACCATGGATTTGAATTCAGTAAGTACTAGATCACTCTTCTCCAGATGCTGACGAGGTTTACATTCACCTTTGTTCATCTTTCTATCTTTGAGAGTGAGTATCGGGCGCTCAAAACTCTACAGGGATGACATGGCAAACCCCTGTTCACACGACGCGGCCCGCTGACCAGGTGACGATAAGTCGATAACCAGTGACCGGATGACACAGGGGAAACTTTGCCTATGGCGGCGTATCTGGTCTAACCTGGCGCTTTCATAGTGTTATCATGACCGTCGGACTTGTCCACCCAGTGTTAGATGGTACATGCTTGGACGGAACATGCAGCCAGGATGCACCACCTACTCACAAGTCTGGTCAGGAAATACACAACCAGAGCGCAATCGCGTGCTGCGATGCAGCGCATGCTGATTCTCGCCTAGGATGAGGAGGTGGAGCAAGCTGTGCGCCGAAAAAAGCAAACCAACAGCCACGGTCGCTCGAGCCCATCGCAGAGCGTGTACTCCGTACTGCTGGGTTACCCACAGTGCTGGCTGTTGTCCAGTCATTTCGCTCGTAGGACTGACCCGGCTGATATATATTGACTCTTGCAAGGTACAGCTGTGTCATGATCTACGCAGCATTGTTTGCCCTGCCGCTGCGGCAAATGTCTCAGACAAAACAACCCACACAAACACGGTGGCGCATTAGGGGTCTCGAATCAGGTGATTCAGATAAGGTGCGGCTGCGTCGCACGTTTGTGGTTGTGAGTCAAATCATGCCAACGTTTTGTGGCGATACCCCTGTCCCCGCACGTCAAGCTCAAGCTTGTGTCAGTGCTTTATGCATATCCATAATCCGACCCAAAAAGTGGAGCAGAGATTCTCCGGCGAGAGCATCAAGCCCGAAGAGTTGCCCAGTCCCAACCAAGTGCGGGGTTTTTCGGATTTCAGCAAACAAATGTCGCGGAGACTATTTCCCAACCGGAAGCAAACAGCCATGGGCAAACACAGGAGAGAGAGAGTCCAGCCTATGACGACCCCGGCTGGTCCAACGTGGAGTCTAGGGCCCCCAGCCATTGTCACTGAGACGGAGCGGGCCTCCGGGGAATGATTGCCGCCACGCGCCACGCGCCGCACGCTAAACGGTCGCCGTGACCCTGAATCTAGAACGCGTGGGAATCGCAAGCAAACAAAGGGCCTGGCTCCTCTATGCCTTGCTTTCGTCCACAGTGGCACAGTCGCTGCCAGAGTTTCCACGTGACGTCATGAAATTCGCGTCATTGATCCAATTTTCGGATAAAGTTGGAGAAAGGGGGCGCTCTCGAATCAATCTTTTCGGGCCAGACCCTGTTCCTGAATCTGGATGTCACATTACCAACACCCCCCGATATCTCGCTAGACCCTCTCGCTCACCACCCAATATCTGTCCCCCTCTCCCTCCCCTTCCTGCTCCTCTTAATCTCCCCTTCGCTGTCCGTACTGAAACTCCCTCATTTTCTTCCCGCTCACTCAAATCAGTCAAGACTGGATATCAATCCCAATAACTCTTTGTTCGCTATGGAAGACACACCCCCCCACGCCAGCGGCATCGTCTCCGAGACGCCTCTGCACCCTTTCTTCCCCGTCCACGTCAAGGTGCCTGGCTATGTTGCGCTGTCGACGCCTGTGCCCGCGCTGCTCGCCATCTTCTTTGGCGGATTGGGCGTCATCGTGGCCACGTCGAGAGTCTCGCTGAAGCGCATGTACCCTCGTCTCACCAACGGGGAGGTCTGGACCGCGTCGTGGTTCATCCTCTGCGGCTTTATCCACTTGTTCTTTGAGGGTGAGCTATAAAACTCTTCTCCGTGAATCTCACCACGCTTTGCTGACGACCACTGCAAAAGGCTACTTTTCGTATCACTCACTTGATATGGGCACCCGCACCGACCTGTTCGGTCAGCTGTGGAAAGAATACGCCCTTTCTGACTCTCGCTACATGACCCAGGACTCATTCGTCGTCTGCATGGAATCCGTCACGGCCTATCTCTGGGGCCCTCTGTCTTTCCTCTGCGCCTACTACATCACCATTGACCATTCCCTCCGCCATCCCCTGCAGCTGATCATCAGCCTGGGACAGTTGTACGGCCTCATCTTGTACTATGGAACCTGTGCTTTCGAAGAGCTTGTCCACGGCGTGGTCCTGAGCCACCCCTCGCGCTTCTACTACTACGTCTACTACGTTCTGTGCAATGCCTTCTGGCTCTTCATCCCTGGCTATCTGATTTACCAGAGCGTGCGGGAGACATCAGTCGCCTTTGAAAAAACAAAAGTGCTGAGCAAGGGCGCCAGGGTCTAAGATCTGTTGATCAGATTGCAAGAGCTCACCTCCTGTCATGAACAAACTGCCTGATAGATTCAGCCTGCATCGAGTCAATTAGAAGTATAGACTTAGAAAAATAGCGCCCCGCCTACATGTCGCAGAACGCTTGAACAATCTCAACCAGCCTGCTTCTTGTTGCCCTCTTCTTGAAAACCTGTCCGTGATCCAGATCTGGGAACCACAGCACGTCCAACCCTGCAAGTCCTCGATTACCATCTGCCCAACCCGGCGCCTTCAACGCCCAATCGTCCGAGCCTGTCAAATACGCGCGAATCACTTTTGTATCTATCACGATGTCCTGGCCTGCCAATGCCACGCTGACTGGCCGATCCTGTATGTCCTCCTTCCACAGCACGTTGTCGGCCCAGAAGAAGCGCCTGAACAGCGTGTGCGACACGCCCATGTCCTTTGAGCCGAAATAGGAGAGGAGGTGCTCGTTGGCCCGTCTTGGCTTCCGACAGATCTTGGGTCGTTTGGGGTTAGCGCGTGTCGTCAGCCCGGGGGGAGGGAGATACAGGGGAGTGGAGGAAGATTAGCTTACGAAGTTGTACGCCACGTCAGGGAGATGGAGCAGAAAAGACACAGGGTCGATGAATAGCACAGGGCCAATCTTTTGCGCGATATCTGGACTGCGGAGGAGTTGCGCGGCAACCACGCTTCCATATCTTGTTCACAAGGTCAGGGAATAATGTCTGAAAATCGGATGCGGGGAAACTCACGAATGCGACACCAGCACTACTTTTGTCCATCCGTGGACCGTCAATGTGCGACGGATTTCATCGCACATTTCTTGTTTTGACATGGCCTCGGCTGTGATCCGAGAGCTGACCGACATCATCTCGATAGCTATGATGCCGACTTGCCCATCCGCGGCATCGCCTCCAGCTCTGGTGCTGAGATCGGCCAGGAAATCGACATAAGGATACAGCCCGACACCGATGCCATGGATGAACAGGATAGGCAGTTTGGTCTTGGACGTGTGCGGACGATGCCAGTAGGTGAGAGTCTTGGCAGCTGATTTGTTAGCTGCAAAGAGGGTAAACGGACGCAGAGGAAAGGTTGCAAAGAATCTCCGGAACGAGGTACGGTGGAAGTCAAAGGCGTGGTATAGCATAGAGGCGGATGCTATCGTATCAACGACAAATATGCACTACACAGTAGAGCATCCGGGTTAGCAACCAGGTTCACATACGATGGCTTCATTCCTTTGTAACTCACCAGGTACCATGTCAAACTTCGATGAAGCATCTCAACCTTGTCGAGCGTCAGCCTGAGACACTTGGCGTCTCCTCGGCCAGCCTCAAACGTCCTACCCAACAGCTTCTCCATCTCCACCGTATACTCCTCTATCTCGTCGTCGTACGCGGGATCATTATCACCCGTGTTCAAGAAAGCCCAACGCAGAAACTCCCTGACATTTTCCCGCTTGATCTCCTCCGCCGGCGCATCCCGAAACCATCTCCTCAGGTACAAGACAGGATCGGGAATGTTGTGGTGACATCGCAGGAACAACTTCCTGCGATCGGCTCGACAGGGCGGGACGGGATGTGTCGCTGCGCGCTGGAGATATTCGTTGTGCGGCAGGTAGACGGCCAGGTAGAAGAGAGCCTCGACGCCGAGCCACACTTGTAGGACCAGCGGGGTCTGGAAGGGGATATGGAAGACTTGGCTGGTGATGGAGTAGACGACGCTGAAGGGTGCAACAAGATGCAAGAGGAAGATGCACGTCCGGATGAAGACGTAGTCCCACACGGCCGTTACAGACATGGCCGGCCAAGACAAATGCGTGATTGTGAACGCTAGTTAGGATTTGCCTTTACGCTCTGATCGAGACGGGCATCAACTTATTATCGCAAAAACTAAGATTTTTATTTATTTTTCATGGATAGGTTTCTGGCAGCGCAAGGTCGAAAACTAATCAATAGCGCTGTCAAGAAATCTTTTTGTTGAATATTTCAACGTCTGGTTCTATTTGTTGGGGCCTCGGGGCTTTCCCGCATCGTCCCACTTATAAAACGGCCGCCCTTTTCCAGCATGTGTCAAAGGTGACATGTGAAGTGAGACCTTGCAGGGGTAGTTCTGCAAGGTACAGAAATGTGTCATTTACCGTGGTTTATTGGTGAATGGGCATACTGAGACATGCAGAGACGTTGAAGAAGTATGTTTGAAATGGAACTTGGATAGTCTGATCCGCCTGATAATCGCTCTATTTGTTGTAGTTGACCATCTGAGAAAATCCAAGGTAACCTCGCATTCTCTCATGACGGTTCGGAACAGCATTCGCTCGCGACTAAGACTATTGCCTCAGATAGTTCAGGCGAGAGCCTAAAAAGTCGTTGATTTCAATTCACTATTCATGGATTGCCTAAGCTTCCACTTCCCTCCCAAGAAACCCTGCGCTACTTTGTGAAGAAATGCACCCCGCACCCACTCGTCCCATCAAAGATCAGCTGCCTCGTCTGCCATTTCTTCCCGAAGAATGATCAGCTGAATGTGAATCACAGTGAAAGTAGTTCCTTCGTCACTCGGCGGGTAGCTCAAGCTAGTCGGCTGATGATGCTGTTGCTGCCTGTTAGCTCCAAGCGACGTCAGGGTAAGCAACGTCACCAATTCAAGTTACAGTACAGTGGGACGTCAGCTCTCAAGTGGATGCAGCTTTTCTTCAACAGGTATCACATGCCCAATAAAACACCTCGGAGTGTGGGTGCTCGCTGGCCATCAACTTGATTGCCCCAATGAAAAATACTAACGCGATTATGACGCGATTTCATGCTTTCCCCAACTGCGGGATGGCAGGGTACTAATCATCAGCAGATCAAGAAGTGATGCCTTTGGTGGTTACCAAATTATTTGTATGACGCAGGCTGTTTACCAAAAGCCAAGAAATCCGAGAATACCGTTTTTGTTGCTATTGCCGGCCTTGGTGGAAATCTTCTGGCATGAACCGTTTAAACTCTGATTACGAGCCCTGATTGGTTCGTAATGTTGAGTGCATCAGTAAGCCAACATATTTCTATAAACCCATGTTCGAGAGACAAAAGTTGAAGATGAAGAGCAACAGAAGGCTGATACGCCAGAGCACATTGTCATGGGCGACTCTCTGGCGTGACTTCAGCCACTTCTTGAGAACTCGTGACAATTGCAATTCACACCGGCACATTAAAATGCGTCGTGTATAATCGTCCCATATCCCCTTTCAGTCGCGTCTTTTCTACTTGGATTGCTTTTAAACCGTGAGATTTGCATTTGCGAGACATCTGGGACCGACGCCCTTAACTGAACGATAAAATCCATTAAACACAGCACGCATCGGTTGACTAACCCATGACTTCTGACTCCGACATGGAGTCAACCACGGACCCATGCTCTGACTACGGCTCCAATTGCTTCTGGTTGTTGATGAGGCGAGAGGTGCCCAGCTTCGTCTACAGCATAAAGACCCAGGCGATCAGTTCCTTTCCAGAATCCCCCTCGCTGGGCACCCTTCGAGTCGAAGTCGCTGACGAGTTCACCATTTTTGAAGCGCCATTCTTCGTACTTCAGACTTTGGTAGTCTTTCTGACCGTTCCAAGCCTGCTCATCAAGCATCCGCATCTGGCCTGGTGTGTTTCTGTAGCACCAACGATCAATGTCTGTGTTCCAGCTATATGTGCCTCACCCAGGGACTTACATGATGATGTCGTTGTTTCCATTGATGAAGAGAACTCTGATATCTGTCTCGTCGAGAATCCAAGTCAATTCTCGAGTGACAGGAAGGTTGATGTTCTCCGCCTCGTCCCAGCGAGCGGCGGTGTCGAGGTCGATCAGCTCATATGGAAAATTTTCGAATCCGAGTTTTTCTTGTACCCATGGCTGGTTGAAGTATCTCCATGTAGGGCCATGCATAAAGTTGGAGCACAAAGGCGGTTTTTCGCAAGGATGGCGGCCTGCACGATAAACTCGTCAGTATAGGAAACATGGTATGAGAGAGATGAACTCACTGTCGAGTGGATCCCAGCCCCCAGGCTTGATGCCAGCAAGCAGATATTCACCGAGTGTCTGCTCGCAAAAGTTGTTGGCCGCACGGCAGGTCGGGATATCGTAAACCTCCCGGCAACGAGCTCCCATCCGCTCACACTTGGGTATCGCAGCAGCCATATCAGAGCAGGCCGTTTCGTTCATCAGAGGTGCCTTTCGACCGTCTGCGGCCCAATCCGTGCAGAAGAAGTCATAGTATCCGACAAACTGACGCGTACCATCGATGTATCCAGCCACCATGATCGCCGAGGTGATGTTGATGATGGGTTCGTACCCTTGCGCGACCCTCTCACGCTCATGGGTGGCTATGTAGTGGGTGTAGCCCGTGACATAGTGACCGCCCATGGATTCACCGGCGATATGCCAGGGACGGCCGGCTATGTCTGGGAAGACGTCTGTTGATAAGGTGGAAAGAAAGGAGTGGACGTCTCGGGCTCCTTCTTCGAGGCTGACGGCGATCAGGTCGCGATCGGTGATCTCGGAGAAGCCAACGCCAATAGGTTGGCTACATAAGGACTCCAATTAGAGAGGTAGCACAGCATAATGAGATAGCAGAACGACTCACTCGATGTACACAACATTAGCGTAGTCGTTCCAAGAATAGTCGAGGCGTGTGGTCGAGTTGCCATCGCGATTGACGATGCAGGGTCCGCTTCCCATAAACAGGCCCATCTCTCCAGACGCTCCGGGTCCACTATCCAGGATTCCCTGCGTTAGTAACGCTCTGTCGCCGGATGTCTTGATTAAATGGGCGACCCAGGCTGTAGCCCGACTTCACTTACCCGCTCATGTACAGCAGAAGCGGATCCGTCTCCGGACTGCTGCGGCTCTCGAAATACCCTAATCATGTAAGTCGAGCTCGAAACAATACATGTAGCGCAAGGAACACGAACAGAAGAACATTGACTTCTCGTCGGTGACGTTGATACTGCCGGTCCAGTATCGAGACCCAGCATCGCAGAGCTCTGGAGACTGCTCCCGGATATTGAAGTGTGCGCCATCGGACTCAGGCCTGTCCATTAACGGCTTCTGCTCTTGGGCTACGGCAATACCCGCCGTCGCAGCCAAGGCTGTTATCGCAGCTGCGCTGAGGGACCGCATTGTCGTTGGCTGTCGGTTCACGTCTCAAAATAAGCAACGGCAGTGGTTATGGAACCCCATTAGTGATAACCGCAAGGCTACACTGTACGTGAGATACTGATTCAGCGTGCCAAGAGACGAGGGTGAGCTTGTTGAACTGACTGAGTGAATTTCTCGACGCGCTATGGCGAGCCAACCAATTCGATGTCTTGTTATGACAGGCCATTTTAGGTGGAGATTTTCACGACAAGGATGTACTTTTGGGGTATAGGTTAACCCAGTCAGCTCGTCGACTACCCTGCGAAATAAACACTTTAATTAATACTTGTTGCTTTGATCTGTTGCGGTTCAACCTGTCTAACCTTTCATAAGGAGACTCTGGATTTTCTCATATATGATACTCCGCTCATAGAAGTAGCCAAATGGGAAAAGTACTTATTGCTAAAATGACAGCATGTAAAATAAAATCAACAAAATCATATGAAGCTCAATTGATGGGAAAGAAATGAGTCGTAGTATCATAAAGGCATTTTCTGCAGGCCACTTCATTGTACGTAAATTTTGACAAGTTAAGTGACACTTCATTCCACTTGCAGCTGTACTAAAGCACTGCATTTCAATAACACTTGCTGCGTCGTTCAGGATACTAATCATTCTTTCCTCAAAGTCTCAACGTGGTTTGCTGTGACCTCATTCTTGTCGATGTTGTCTGGGCTCGTTTCAGGTGCCGTGAGTTCCATCTCTTTAGTGTTGGGCGTTACAACCTCATCGCCAAATTGGGCCGCCACCTCCTCGAGAGAAAGGAAGCGCGTCTCGGGCAGAAAGAAGAAGTACATGAGGCCAGCAAAGATATTACAGGCGATGAAGACAAAGTAAAATTTCCAAGCAATAGCGTCAAATGCAATGGATGCCGAAAAGGACAGCCAGACCGCCGTGGTAGCCTGTGTGAAAACGGCAAAGCCGACACCCACTCCACGGAGGTCGAGAGGGAAGAGCTCGGCCACAAGGACCCAGTTTACACTGTTGAAGTAAAACGAGTAGGCGAAAGCAAACATGAAGATGAACGCAACGCCAGCGCGTGACCCAGCTGGATTGGAATCGTCGCTGAAATGTTTCGACAGCGCCGTCAGTACAGAGAGAAGAACAGCGAGAACGAAGCTTCCCGAGATGACTGTCGTGCGACGGGTCCAATGATCAGCAACGAAGAAGACGTTGATAATCTGGCCGATAACAGCCATGAAGCCGTACAAAGCTCCGATGAGAAGCACGGTCTGACCCTCGTAGCCAAGACTGTTGTACATGATGGACTGATAGTTCTGGATAACATTTGACCCAGAAAGCTTCATCATGTTGACAGTCAGGCAGACCAGTAGAGTACGGCGGATGTACTTGCGAGTGAAGAGGGTTTGGAAGTTGGACATTTTCTTTCGGTTGGCTTCGAGCTGGATCTGCTGGCACATCTCGGCGAATTCTGCCTCAATGACGTCTGAGCCACGGTGGCCGTGGAGGGCGTACATGACTGCCTTGGCCTCGTCGTATCGTTCTTTCATGGCAACTAGCAGAGGGTTGGTTAGACGCCGTTATTTGCAAGAAGCGATCGAAAGAGGATTGCTTACGCCAACGTGGGGAGTACGGCAAGACAATGGTCACAAGGGCAAGCAGCACGGCAGGCGGAATTTGGGTGGCCAAGGGAACACGCCATTGAAGTTCTCCAGATGCGAAGGACCCGGCGTAACCAACCCATCCAGCAGCAAAGAAGCCCATTGTGTTCATCAGCCTGTGGAACAGGTATTGAGGTTAGTGAATAATTTCTCGAAAGACACAGGTCCGAGACGTACCCCTTGAGACCAACAAGGAACCCTCGATTCTCTGGCGGCGACAGCTCGGCCAAGTATACAGGCGCAGTAGGATACACCATGCCACTCGAGAACCCAGAGAAAGCTCGACCAATGATCATCATGGCCGGGTTCTGCGCGGCAGTCTGCAGAACTGCGCCGAGAACACTGACGGTGGCACCGAATAGCAGCGTCCAGCGACGAGACAGCTTATCCATGCAATACGCGGAGCCGCCGCTGCCGAACGCGTATCCGGCATAGTACCCGGAGACAATGCCAGCGCGTATCGAGGCATTATCCATTGATGCACCGTACATATAGGCCTTGAAGGTTGACTGGGCGATCGTGGAGGCAATGATGCCAGTGTCGATACCGTTGACGAACCTGGGTTGGAGCACCGTTAGCATGGCATTGATGTAGGTCTCGGATAGCTGACTTACCCAGCTAAACTGATAGCCAAGCCGATCAGAATCGACCTAGTAGAGTTACCGCGATGTCCTTCTGACCGTTTCGCCATATTGCTGGTCATTGGCTTTGATACGGACAAAGGAAGTATTTGTATCTTCAAAGCGAGTCTCGATCCGCTAGCTGAGAGCTGATAGACCCCTTCAGAGCTGAGAGTGTCTGTGCCAAGAGGTGATTGATACGAAAGGCTGCTTTATCTTATGATCCGTAGCGTTCAAGATATTTATAACCGGATCCCTCCCCGAGTTAAGAGCAGACAAGATGGAATTCCCTGCTTCCCCCCGTAAATCTAACGCGGGACCTAAGCGATGGCTTCGTCCCCGCAAGATAAGACGATCTGCTCCACCCCCGCATTCTTGTCCTACGAGAGGAACTTCTGAAGGATGACTCGGGGGCAAGGATCGGGTCCTGTAGTGCAGAGTCAGTTCGAGCTTAGCTCTTCCGAGGAAGTTGAGGACTGCAGGAGATGGTCCGATGATTGCTCATCCGATCCCGGGCTTCTCCGCCTTCATGTTGCATTGGAAACCTTCAACGTTCTCATAGTGTGGCAGAGAGTGGGTTCGGCAAGTATCATTAGTCGCTGTATTGACGGTCCAAGTCTTTTCATGAGACTGGGGTGCCGGGGGCAACTTGCTGAGAATGAGACCACCGACCGCTTGGGTATGTATCTGCGCGTCTCTGTGCCTAAATGCACCTCAAAGCATGATACCCGTCCTGGGTGAGCGTCTGTTGTGAGAATCCATGTACCTTGTTCGTGGTTTGTTGTTTTCAGTGACTTCCGTTAGCCCGGAGTCAGACGGACTTAGGAAGTTGGCATGTTGCCGACTCATCAGCATCGATAATCCAGGATGTTCTTACAGTATGATGAGGTGAGTCTGGCGTTGCTTGCATTGTGGGTGAGATGGAAGGAATCACTGCTGCGCCGTGAAGGCATTACAACAATGGCCCCTTAACATGATCAGTTTCAAGCTAACATGTTACTTCGTCCCTTTCTTCTTAACTTCAAGCTCTGAATTTGAATGGTGTTAGTGCTGGTGTTGCCGTGTTGCCCATGGTTTGAACGGATGGATTCTGCTGCAGTCATCAATCACGCATGTGCTCATTCAAACCGTCATGTTGTGGGCCAAAGTTGACAAATACGCTTCGTAATATTAGGTTCTTATTACAGGACGAGCTAATGATCTGCACCTTGTGAAAACCCGCTTGTCAACCCTGCCCAGAATCCTAACTCACCACTTGGGAATCTTGGCTGAAAAGTCTGGCTGAAACTTCTGCATATAAGTAGTATCATCTCTCTTCCGCAGCCCACACTCAAGATACTGCTTATGAAGCCGTCCCAACTTCTCCCTATCAAGCTCAATCCCCAATCCAGGCGCTGTAGGCACGTCGACGCCACCATCAACCCACTTCAGTGCGCCATCAACAATGACGTCCTCATCCCGAGGTTTCCACGGCCAGTGCGTGTCGCAGGCGTAGTCCAGATTTGTAGTGGCAGATGCCAGATGAGTCATGGCTGCAAGGGAGATGCCCAAGTGGCTGTTTGAATGCATCGACAGCCGCATTCCCCAGGTTGCGCAGATGGCGGCTAGGTTCTGTGACCTGCGTAGGCCGCCCCAAAAGTGGTGGTCGGAGAGGATCACCTGGACGGCGTCTTGCAGGATGGAAGGCGGTAGATGGGAAAAGGCGACGACGGCCATGTTGGTGGCTAAGGGCATAGTCGCCTCCTTGGCGACAGCAGCCATGCCCTCGATCTCTGGGGCCGGATCTTCCAGGTACTCGACGATGCCCTTGAGTTCCTGGGCAACCCATTTGGATGTTTCGACTGTCCATGCAGCGTTGGGGTCAAGTCTTAGCGGTATACCGGGAAATGCCTTGTGAAGTGCTTTGATGGCCTCGACCTCTTGAGCGGGAGGAAAGACGCCACCCTTGAGCTTGATGGCTTTGAAGCCATATTCGTCAATGATCTTCTTCGCCTGTTTCACAACACCCGCTGGATCCAGCGCGGCTCCGTACTCGTCGTCCGGCTCTCCGGGGTGTCCCGCCCATTTGTAGAACAGGTAGGCTGAATACTGGACGTTGTCTCTTACACGACCGCCTAGAAGGTCGCTCACAGGCACACCCATCATCTTGCCCTGGATATCAAGACAGGCAACCTCGAAAGGCGAGAAGACTTTGTCAGCGACGGATGCAGTGGTCACCATTCCAGCCATGCCGTCGCCGCCTGTTGTTGTGTCCCCCACCAAAGATTCGACGCATTGCTTGTAGATGGAGTTGGTCTCGTAAACTGTAAGGCCCTTGATGCGGTCGGCCACTAGTTGCAGACGCTTCAGGTGTGTTGAGTCTCCGTAAGATTCGCCCAAGCCGTAGTAGTCATCGGTGACAACCTCGATGATGCTCCGTAATGCGAAGGGTTCGTGCACACCAACACTATTCAGCAGGGGCATGTCATGGAATGCCACGGGTGTGATGACAATGTCCTTGATGACATTGCGTCGAGACATGATTGCGGGTAAAGGATGATGTGACTTTTCCCAGTTTGGATAGGAAATGCAGCACTAGAATTGCTGCGATTCTATAGCAAAGAGCTGAGGAACCACGTTCGACAGAATCAAGTTGATGCTTTTAATAACCGTGAATTGGGTGCGATCTGCGGCGCATCCGTCTCCGCATCTTCTCCGCAACGCCTCACGGAAATCAACGGACGGGGCCGCTTGGAGGGGCCATCGTCGTTGCATCCGGGGTAGGTCTCGAGTCATGTGCATCAAGATCATGGGGGGGTCGAACAGGGATCGGCAATCCTACCGGCCCCGGCTTCGGCTTAGGACCGGGTACAGTCTTCCGACTTCCGCGGACCAACTTCCCCTCCCGATCTCGACTCTGCTACTGTGTTGAGATTGTATGCGGTATGCGCTAGTTAATGCTATCGGAAGAAGCAATGAATCAATCCTCGGACAATTCAGGATCCCGGACTCGACGCTTGACTGATGCATCTGACGGTGATCGGCCTGCGAAGCGGCCAAGAGAGGACCCGGTGCGGCCTCGCGTGAGCAGAGCCTGTGACCGTTGCAAAGCGTGAGTCCTGCCAAATGGTGTATTCTGTTGAGTATAGCTGATCTGAATGCATCAAGGCGGAAAACTCGATGCTCAGGAACCTGGCCTTGTATCTTCTGTGCCCATTTGAAGCTTGACTGCCACTTTACTCCCTCTAAACGTCGCGGGCAACCGCTCGCGGCAAGTGCTGTCAACATTGAAGGCGAACTGCGAGAACATATATCATCAGAGGAAATAGTGAGTGGGACTATTGAGGTCATATCCGAGCGAGGAAGCAGTTCCAATGGTGGCGACCGCAGAGAATCGTTTGCCGACATGGCCTCCTCACGGCTTACACCAGCTGCTGTTGCAGAGCCAATTTTAGCATCAACACCACAAGCACAATCCGCGTCTGGGATCCGGACAAGCAATACAAAATCCGATGGCACAGCTAATGGCCATGCAGCTCCCCATTCAATGCGTAACTCTCCCGAAGTGTCACAAACAGACCAGCAAGGACATTACGTCGGCCCCGCTTCAGGCGTCTCGTTTCTACTGCGGATACAGCGAAAGCTACAGGTACAATCCCCAGGCTATCTGAACTCCTCCGTCTTCAACTTTGGAGACCGGCCGTTGCCAGGCCATGATTCTTCGTTCGCGATCTTGCCGCCAAAGCCCCACGCAGAGGCAATGGTAAGGCGGTACTTTGACTTCGCGGCCACGACACATCGGTTCCTGCATCGGCCTTCTATAGAAGCGTGGGTTGAGGAGCTGTACGAGACAAATGGAGCTATGCTGTATCAAGAAACAGCTCGGAGCCGGACTGCTCTGTTGTTCATGGTATTTGCCCATTCTCATAATTACCGGAGTCGGATGGCTCTTGACACCAAAGACTGGGCTTCAGAATCAGCTGAAACGAGGCGAGTCAATCAACTTACGACAATTAGAATCTGAATTGTGTTAACCTTTTCGCAGTGCCCGTTTCTTTGCGGTTGCTGAACACCAACTCTCCATGGAGAAGGGCGGAATCCGACTAGCCCACGTCCAAGCACGACTGGCTCAATGCTTCTATCTTCTCGCGCAATCCCGACTCAATCATTGTTGGATTCTCTTTGGGATAACCGCACACTTGGCCATGGCACTCGGGATACACAGGAAGTCCCGAGTTGACCTGAAGACTTCGAACCGCGTCGACCACGTTGACTTAGAGTGCAGAAAGCGAACCTTTTGGTGCGCCTATAACCTTAATACTTACCTTAGTGCCGCACTGGGGAGACCCATGACGTTTCATGATGAGGATATCGATCAGGAATTGCCTCTCTGTATCGATGATGAACAGCTTCGTGTGAGTTCCGGTTCGCAGCCAGTTGTTCGCGGACCATCGATAAACTCTGCCACAGTAGCCCAGATCAAGTAGGTCTATGTTCTTGTTGCCTTCATCCACACCCACAGACCAGAACACGAGACCTACATTTGCCGATTTTTGGAGACTGACTATGTGTCCTAGGTTGTCCAGAATTCTCGCCAGGATCCTCCGGGCCCTCTACGGCATCTACACTCCATCAACCGAACAGCATTTTACACTTGCTGTAAAATTCACCCATGACCTGTCAGAGTGGCGAGAACATATCTCGTATCTACTCGACACCGACGGAAGCTCCGCCATTTTCGTCAAGCTGGTGTTACGGCAGCGCGATGTACTCAAACTTGCCTATTGGCATGCTCAAATACTTGTGCATCGGCCATTTCTGCTCAAGTCCTTCACGAGCCTTGCAGACTATGGAATGAGCGACGAGCTACTGTCTTCTAGGCGAGAAGAGATGAGTAGGAACATCAAAATCTGCATCGGCGCTGCCACAGAGATTATTGAGCACATTGATCACATCGACGCTGCTGGAGAATTTTATAGCACGTTATTTGTACGTTGGTCTACATTCATCTATTCTTAAGATAGTTGGTATTGTGCAGAAACTGACCTGGGACTACCTAGTTTATTCCGTACTACGGTTTCAGTGCAGTCGTAATACTATACGTTTACGCAATCCAGCAAAGAACAGAGCTTCCAGAAACATACCTCAGATACTTCCGTTTAGCCTCAAGATGTCACGCTCAACTAGAGAGCATCGCAGTGAAAGGGTCGCTAATGCAGCGTTATGGAGTGGTATTACAGGAGCTACGCCTCGAAGTGCTTCGGAACAATAATTACCTCGCTTCAGTGTCCACTCCGCGAGCTGGAGGCGCGTCAGTCGAACAAGATATCGACTCGATGCAAGTGGTGCTCCCGCAAAGCTCTCAAGCAAATGAGAGAAACATGGAAGATCAAACAGGTGATTCTGGAAACGTTGTAACGGGTAGCGTTCGAGATACTCGAGACTTGGCTGGCCAGAGTGGCGAGGTTGATGGAGGAAACCCTGTTGTGAACCCCTTGGGTGGTGTAGGTGGTAGTTTCGCCCAAATGGCCAGCTGGGGTGATTTTGACTCCCTTGTAAGTCGGATTTACATCTTTATTTGCAGAGTCTTAACATGGCTGACACAACGTTGACGACATAGGTTACAGGCGGTACAGGCTCTTTCGATGCATTGTACCAAACTGGGTCGAACGATTTGTGGAACAGTCTCAATGCCCCTGGGTTCAACACATGGTGAACTTGAATAATTAAAATCTTGAGCGAGGTGATAATGGCCATACTACTGCATACTGAGCCTTGCCTTAAGTATATGAAAGCTAGTTACTCCTTGCTGCGCTCATTAGTCGCTTGTTAATAGCCGTCAGAATGATATAGAGCGTCTCAACCGTTCCCACGTCAAGACCGAGTTCCCTCCCCTTCCTTACAGGGTACCCCAAGATAATGTCCACCTCCATAGGTTTCCCGTTCTCATAGTCCGTCCGCATGCTGCTTCCAATTGGCGGCATGCCCCTGATCTTGTCAAAAAGTCGATCCGTCAGCTCATACTCAATCGGCACCTCCAACGCCCTGGCGACGTCGATTACCTCTTTCATCAACTTCCTTGTCATTGGTGCTGCGTTCTCTGACGAGTCTAGCCAAGCGTGTGTGTCCATGAGTGTGAGCGTGGTCAGCGAGTTCCATGCAACATTCCAGACAACCTTTTCCCACCGCTGTACTTGGATGTTGGGTACAACTTGAAAGACGTGTTTTCCGGCACGTAACAGTGAGGCGAATTGATCCAATCGCTTGGCCTCGTTGCTGGGATCAGCGCTGTTGTTAGGATAGAGTCCGATTTGCATGTTCTCGGATTTGGTGTGTGTGATAACGCCGGGCTGCGGTTGACGTGCGCCGACCCAAGTCTGGGACGAAAGTCAGCGGAACATCTCAGATGGAATGAGGGAGATGGGACAAACCACGCATGACAATATTGTGGTTGTGGAGAAGTTGATGCGGAATGGTTCCTCGTTACCCACTCCGTTCTGGATGATGACTATCGTTGTCCTCTCTGCATCAACGCCAGGTTCAATCTGCGGTGGTACACTGTCCTGATCTATAGCCTTGTGGGCGCAGACGATGTAGTCGAACTTTCGACCTGCTTCAGCAGCACTTTTCACCACTTGATTGCAGACCTCAGCGTGGATACAGCTAGAGCCAGTGAAGTCAAATCACGCACCTCTGTGTGGCTGCACATGATGCGCGCCGTGGTTTTGGCTGGTGATGTTGATGCCGTTGGCTTTGACAGCATCGTAATTAGATCGAGCAACAACTGTAAGACGGACGTTGACATTTCGGCTCAGAATGAAGGTATAGAAGGAGCCGATTCTAGCAAAGAGATGTTAGCATGGGACAGGCATATTTGATCCGTCATGGCGGTGACCTACGCTCCTAGTCCATAGACCAGCACTTCCAGTGGAGTATTACTCATTTTGGCTCGGACTAAGCAGTGACGGGTTGGACTAGATTTCTCTTTTCTAAAGTCTAGAGCTTAGCATGGTAGTGGGTAGATGTTGTCAGTGCTTTGCGCTATTAGGCGTGAATGGTCGGGTCGCAGTGAGATGCCTCGGAGTACACCCCCACTGGTGATCTATCGGTTCGGATGTTTTGACTGTGCAGGTGCTTATCCGTGTCATCTTCCGAGAACCGACATTTCCGTCCCCCGAAACACGGAGACTTCCGGCCGGTCCCGGCTTTCGCACCCGCTTTCGCATCAAGTCGACACTGCAGGGTCATGATAGCATGGACCTGACAGTGCCAGGCTGGCGCTGAAGTTGCAAGTGTCTATACTCTGAAGCTAGTTCACCATGTTCGGATGTCATGATCGTTGATGATGTGGAAGCGATTCGGTCGGTACCCAATTGGATTCCGAAGATGTGCCATGCTCAGCATGTTTAACCGCAGAGGTTCGGGGAAACATTCAGATCAATCTGATAAATATCACTGATAATTCAATTGAGCATATTGAGGGAAACATTCAGGCTTTATATTCAAACTGAACTATGCAAATGCCCGCGGTGTCTTTCATCAAGAGTTGCCGTTTGCATCAAGGCAACCCATACTCTATCTCAACATGTAACTTCAGCACTTCCTCCTACAAGCCAGCCTCGATGCTCACCAGAGTCTCAATATGCGTCTCAATATCCTTCTTCTCCGCCTCAGTGGGCTCGATGTAAGGCCTTCTCGGCTTCAGCTTCTCCACAGCTCCCTCGATTCCCGCTGCTTTGGCCGTGTTAAGAGCCGCCGCATACTTGACAGATGAGATGCCGGCTTTGCAAGGCTGCTCTGCCAAAGCCGCCTTCTTATGCAACTCCATTGCCTCCTTGAACTTGCCCTCGTTATACAGGTTGTAGATGTGCACAATCGTTTTGGGGAACACGTTGGCAAACCCAGCGATAGTCCCCGCGGCACCGGCTGCCATGCCACCGATCAGAAAGTCAGACTGGCCGCCGAATGTCGCGAACTGGTCCGCTGGTAGCTCGGCTGACAGTCGCGTGATCTTTGCCACGGCACCGCAGGTCAGTTTGACACCGACGATGTTGCTGTGCGTCTTGGCCAGTCTAGCAATGGTCGCCGAATCCAGGTCAATACCGTTGCAGACAGTCGGGAAGTTGTAAATAACGATGGGCAGCGGGCTCTCCTTGGCAACATCGTTGAAGAAATTATCGATAACAGCCGGAGTAGTTTGCTTGCCAAAGTAGGCCGGGGGCAGAAGCAGGACGTAATTTGCGCCGGCATCAGCTGCATCCTTGATGAATTCCAAGACTTGCTTGGTTCCGTGGCCCCCCACGCCGGCCATGATGGGATATGATGGACCGCATGCTTTGCGAGCGGTTTCGAGCAGAGTCTTTCGCTCTTCTCGCGTCAAAAGAAATGTTTCTGCGTTGGTCCCGAGAACAACGAGTCCAGCGAGACCGCTTTTTGAGAGGTATGAGTAGTATTTTGCCTGAGATTCCGTGTCCAGCGAGTCTGTGCTGTGGTCGAAGAAGGTGATTGCAGGAGCCCAAACTCCGGCAGGTGGCACTTTGGGAGGTGACATGGTGGATGAATTGGTGAAGGTGTGTGATAGGTTTAGGTTATTAAAACTAGAGCGGAAGAGCTAGACCAACTGCAACTTTTACATGAAATGTCAAGGCAATGATGAGAATGTGTTTTGTAGAACCACATGAAGCGACAGTCCAAGACCGTTGTATGTCTGCCGTGATATATCCCCCGCCCGCCGACCCCGCGAATGATCGTCCCCATCACCCGAAGGGAGTTCCGACGGAAAAGGTTCTGGCTCAGCACAACTTGAGATATGCTGTACGGATAAAGGTGCTCAATATTGGCTCCGCGACGGATAAACACCACCACCGTGCGGGTTTGAAGGCCTGAATATCCCTGCCAGGAAATCGCTCACGCACCCCAAGACAGTCCTTCTTCCGTCATTCTCGGGGGCGAGAAATAGCGGATCCGAATGACTTCGAATGACCAACCACTATCGGCGGCGCCCAGCAACGGCAGCCTGCATGCGACGAGGAAACGGAAAAGGAACCTCGAGAGAGCGAGAGTTACCAGGGCATGCGACCGGTGCAAAAAGTAACAACACCCTGGGCTGACTGCTTCTGTATGCTATACGTGCTGATCATGGGCTTCACTGTAGACGCAAGATCAAATGCAATGGCGCGCAGCCTTGTGGCTTTTGCACTCGCGCAAAGGCCAGCTGCACATTCAACTCTTCCTATGCCAGGGGCCGAGCGCCTGTCATCCCATCAGCATCCGAGATCGAGGATGGAAGCAGCGCGATAGCGTTGGAAGATGGGTTGACGAGGGCGTCACGGCACAGGACGCAGAACGTGCTGCCTCTCCCAGCACAGCACACCTCAGAAACTGTGTTGGCTCAAGGACCGCAGCAAGATGCTCGATTACAGGACCGTGATATCCCATCAAACTTTCGGGCTGCTTCAACCTCAGCGTACGAGGGAACTTCATCGCAAAGCTCACCAGAACCGCCTCAGACGGACTTACAAGGACACTACATCGGGCCTGCATCAGGTGTCTCCTTTCTGCTCAGGGTCCAGAAGCGCTTGCACCAGGCCACCTCGTTCTCCCATGCCAACACAATCTTTACATTTGGCGATGCTCCTCTGCAACTGCCCGAGTTTGACCCATCCTTCTGCATGATGTTGCCGCGAGACGATGCTCAGCGCCTGGTGGACCGCTACTTTGACTTTGCCATGCCAACGTATCGGTTTCTGCATCGGCCGACCATACAGGAATGGTTTGGGGAGCTTTATGATACCCTCGGGATCATGCGAGATCCGCAAAGCGCTCCAGCCAAGATTGCATTGCTGTTCATGGTGTTTGCCCATGCGAGGGTGTACATGCCTGAGAATGATCGGCCAGGTCCCGCAGATTTGAGGTGAGTAGAACGTTTCCTTTTCCAAGCCTTGGTAAGAATAGGCTAACATGAAAATATAGCACTCGATATTACTTGGCAGCCGAACATCAACTCTCAAAGGAGAGAGGCTCAATCCGCCTGACAAGCGTCCAAGCACGCTTGACTCAATGCTACTACCTTCTCACCCAGTCGCGCATCAACCACTGCTGGAGCTTGTTCGGCACAGTGTCGCACCTTGCACTGGCTATAGGCCTCAACAGGAACAAACGCCCCGACGTGGCAGCCGGGCTGAGCGTTGTTGAAGCCCAATGTCGCCGTCGCACCTTTTGGTGTGCGTACACCTTGGATGCTTTTCTCAGCGTTGCTCTGGGTAGACCGCGGTCGTTCCACGATGATGATATCGATACAGAGCTTCCGGAATGTGTTGATGACGAGCAAATAACAGCCGAGCATATCACGTACTCTGCTCGCAACGGAGACCCTTCAAGAATGCTGGCTCCGATTGCACATATCAAGTAAGATGAGCCAATCCAGTGCTGAAGATCTACAGCTGACGAAACAGGCTTGCTCGCGTTATCAGCAAGATTGTCCGGGATCTATACTCCATCAAACCTATATCGTCAAGCCGTCGATCAATCCTAACCGAGAGGGTGTCGCAGGATCTGAGTGACTGGCGAGTTGAGATGGCTCGGTTCCTGGATGCGGACCCTTTTACACAGTCTCTTCCGGCTCCCATCTTCCAGCGACAGCGAAATGTTCTCAACCTCACCTACTGGCATGCCATCATCCTGACATACAGGCCGTTTGTGCTAAGTAATCTTGCGCGCCTATCACAGAATGGCAGAAAATCTAGCATCGGGGGTGAAGACGCGCAGACGGTGGAAAGCGTGCGGCAGTGTTTGATGGCTGCTATGAACACGGTCAACACGATCGATGATATTATGCAGACTCGACAGATGTTTCGTGCATTCTGGGTCAGTTATCTGCCTCGGCCACTCCTCAACGAATACAGACTAACTGTGTCAGATCACGGCATACTTTGCTTTCACCGCAACTATTGTACTCTACATCTACGTGATTCAGAAACGAGCTTCCCCTCCAGAAGTGTACAGCACCTACCTCGACGCGGCCACACGGTGCCAATCTCACATCTCAGCCATGGCCGCCAAGGGGTCACTCTCAGAGCGCTATTGTCTCGTCTTACAAGAGCTTCGTCTTGAAGCCCTTCGCCAGACTAAGCGCATGCAGCCGAGCCTCGAAGGTATTGTGTTGGATGAGGCCCCACAGGCAAACGCTTTCCAAGAGCCCACGGCATCGCTGTCGATAGATGCAGGCGAGGGTGTCGCTGCTGATTATACGAACTTGCTGGGAGAAACTGCGATTGACTACAACGGGATGCCGAGTTCTGCGCTTTCTGATTCTCCGGGGTGGGATCACTTTGCTTCAATGGTTTCGTCGGGGCTGGGCAATTTGGACTTCTTCCTCGGAGACGAATCGTTTACCTTTTAAGTATCTAGACTATGCATAATTGCAGTGAACATACCCATGCGAATTCATTCAGTATTTTACCAGCAGAGTCAAATCTCGGTGCCGTCTTTGATCCATTTCGAAGTCTTTTCTATAAGCACACGTACCATGACTCTCACCAAGCTTTTGTCTTAAACCGCCTCAAACAGTCTTGCTTGATTTGATCCAAAGCTTCTCAAAACCCCCCAACAAGCACGAAATCTCATAAGAGATCTACAGGCTTGTCGCATTGAGTCGGCTCCTCGGATGGATTAGTAAAGACGGAAAAGCAAGATCGCCACCCGACGGAAAAGCATTTGCGGGGAAACTTGGACACAACGAGAACCATCTGACACTGTGGATCGAAGCGGGGACTCGGCTTTGGGGACAACTTGTCCGCTTTGTGCCTATATCAACCGAGCTTCTCAATTGCAGTCTCGACATAACCAGAGACCCCAAGATACATCCTCCATTCAAAACTCCACCTTGCACTTAGCCTCTCTCCCCACATCACTACCTACACCATGGCTTCTGCAGTAACCAAGCGCCTTCAAGGCAAGACAGTCCTCATCACTGGCGCGTCATCAGGCATCGGCCGCTCCACAGCGTTTGAATTCGCCCGCACAAGCCCCAAGGACCTCAAGTTGATCCTCACAGCGCGCCGCATCGACAGCCTCAAGCAGATTGCGGCGGACATCACCAAGGAGGTCGGCGATGGCGTCAAGGTGCTGCCGGTCCAGCTCGACGTTAGCAATGTCGACGAGGTGCGCTCTTTTGTGGACGCACTGCCTGATCAGTTCAAGCAGATCGACGTGCTCGTGAACAACGCGTGAGTCTTCGTCTCCATTGCTTTGAGACTGCAGCAATTAACATGTTTCACAGCGGCCTTGTCAAGGGCGTGGACAAGGCGCCCGAGATCAAGGAGGAGGACGTCAATGTCATGTTCGCAACCAATGTGACAGGCCTCATCAACATGACTCAGGCCATCCTCCCCATCATGCTGAAGCGCAACAACGGCGATGGCTCAGGAGACATCATCAACATCGGATCCATCGCCGGTCGTGAGGCGTACGTCGGCGGTAGCATCTACTGCGCAACCAAGGCCGCCGTGCGGGCCTTCACCGAGAGCTTGCGAAAGGAGCTTATTTCCAAGAGGGTCCGCGTCATCTGCGTCGATCCCGGCCAGGTCGAGACTGAGTTCTCCGTTGTGAGATTTGGGGGTGACAAGGCCAAGGCTGATGCTGTCTACGCGTAAGTGTTCCTGTTCTGTTGCACGTCTGAAAGCAGTTGCTGATCGAGTTATACAGGGGCTGTGAGCCACTGACACCAGATGATATTGCCGAGGTCATCGTGTTCACTGCTGGAAGGAGGGAGAATGTTGTCGTTGCTGATACCCTGATCTTCCCCAACCATCAAGCGGCCGCCACAATCATGCACAGGAAATCGACATGAAAATTAGAGAAGGGACTATATAGACTTTTAGAAGTGCTTAAGACATCGTGAGCATCAAACCTTTGACCGTCATCTCCTTGGGTATCGGCCTAGCCTTGCTACTGGACGGGGAATGAAGCGTCGTGATGTGATTCTTTGCCACACAAAGCCTCGACAGTATGTCCGTTTTCCCACTGACTTCTCATGTCTCAGAACGACCAATGATGCCAATAAAATCCTCAGCGCGAACCGCGTCCGCTTCGTCAAACATGTTGATAGGACTCGTTCGAACTGTGAAGAAGAAAGCCCCTATCTTAGAAAGCGTGCGGATGAAGTAGGTCGAAGTTTGACAGTACTCTTCCTTGGTATCCCAAATCGTATCGGCTATATCAACCTCGGCCAACTCCTCCCCGCAGTCATAAAAGACTCGACGCGGGCCTTGCCTAGGCTTCCCTGCGTCTGGGCGCGTGCGAGCGTTTCGGTCAATAAGCCAGATGCGCAGAATGGGCCCTCTTGGGCTGGCGGCTTCCAAGACCGCTCGGGCAACGAGACCGCGCGGAGAAGATTCCCGGATCAAGTCATAGATATTCATCTCCGTTTCGGGGGATTCCAAATCCCAACTAGGGTTGAGGTCTTCGAAGTCTTTGACAAGGGTAAGTTCTGCTCTGGGGAGGTTTAGATTCCAGCTCTGGTCGAATTCCAGGCCGATATGCCGTTCACCTTCGACCCTCCATTGCCGTGTCGTGAAAGGAAAATCAGCAAAGATATCGGCCCATCTTAAATGAGGCTTTGACCAGTCGTCAATTGTGATACAGAACAAGTCGCGGCATGGAAAGACCATAATATGCAAGTCTTCATAAGGCTGTTGGACTGCATTTATGCATGGACCCTTATCCTCATACCTGATCCTGGATGAGCAGCTTGGAGGTTCAAGCTCATTTGGGATGCTATACTGACTCCTGTGAAAGTTCCAACGGGATATGTCGAAGTGATCCATGATGATATGCCTTGACTCTCTGCATGCCTTCCATAGCCCGACATCCCAGAGACAGGCAGATGCATTACGGGTTGAGCCACCCAGACTATCTTGCGAGGTACTCTGCATTCCAATAACAGCTCTGTCTGGATTATAACTCAGACTTTCGAATGTTAATGTAAGATTTTTGTCGTGGGATGCGATGGTGAGATGATGCATGCCGATCTTGTCAACCGAAGGACGGATCGCGAGCTCCCAGATCTGGAGCCTAAGCTCGGGGGGAAGATCTGTAAAACGATGAAAAGAAGCTGGCAACATCGTGAAGGGGGTTCAATTGGGAGAGTGCGTTCCGAGGTAGCTGTGGTAGACGAGGAAGATCTTATCAGCGTGGTTGCTCGTCTCCAACCTCGCAGCGCAATGGTTGTAATGGATGAAATGAAGACAATTAGGAATAAAAGGACAGAGGGTAACAGATTAAACTGAATGTGTACGTTGCTTCTTATAGAACCATACTCCATGGAAAAAGCTTAATTGCTAAACTTCGAACACGTCGTAAGATGACCCAGCTGGATGCAGCTGTGGAGTTTTTCCGAGTGTCTGTGATAGACCGTAAACAAACTTCGAAAGACGCATGGCTCATGCAAGCGTGTTGTTCTGCTTTTTTGGATGCATGGTTTGAGCAATGTAACGATTGCTTTACAGGTGACGGAAAACCACAAAGATGCCACCGTGTTGCGTATGGTCAGCCAGCGTATTGATGTCTTTTGGAAAAACGAAACACGCTTCTGGGAACACCAGTAAACTACGAAAAGTAGGGTAAGGAACAATACAGCGAGCTAGGTGCCCTTCATTTGTACATACAGTTGTTGCAATTTCCGCCATGTGCAATGTCAGAAGATCTTTTGTTTACATCATATAGAGCTACCCTTGATTCTCGTTAAGGAGAGTAAACTCGACTAGTCGAGTTCGAGTGCCTTGGCTTGGCTTGATAATGATTCTCCATGCCTCTGCTGAAACAGAAGTCCACGAGGCATGTGTAATGCCATTATTCACTGGCTTGCCGTAATCAGCATCAGAAACATCCTCCCATCCGTTGTCACTAAACTGTACGCGATACTCTGCCGGTGCAGCAAAGCCTAGGCCCTCGTTTCCAAAGAACGCAATCTGAGCGCTGTTGGCCTCGGTAGAGTTTCCGGCTCCAAAGTTAATGCTCACCCACTCTTCTTTGGTACTCCCTTTGGGTGTATCGAAGCCGTTGGCGATGGTAGTCTCAGTCCAGAACCAGATGCGGCCATCAAAAACGTCGTGGACCCGTTCTCGGCTGGCGTTGTAGATGGATGAGTTGATCTCTGGCCATGCGGAGTCGGGCTGGAGCTGGATCGAATGGGTAATGGGCCGAGACACAGGTACAGACTTGCGCTCGAGGTCGATTTCGAGACGTTCGAGTTTCTTTGAAGAACTTGCGAGTTTTCCATCAATCTCTACCCGTAGGCCCGCTTCACCATACTTGTCACCTGCGGCATCCCACTGAACAGATACGTTGCGACCGTGGTACAAAACATTACTCGCCCTGAAGTATGAAATGGCTTCAGTATCGACGAGAGGGTTGATCTCCAGCACGTCGTCCTGTCGAGGGCGAATGCCAACGAGGCCAGACAGGATCAGATCAACGTAGCCAGAGTGAAAGTAATGGTGTGAGCGACCGAGACCAACAATGGGACAACCAGTATCGGCATTGTAGTTTTCCTCCAGGTCAATGGTGCCGTAGGCCTTGTTGTAGTGCTGAGTAGCATACTGCTTGAGAAGACGGGTATGGTCCTTGACGCTGACAGCCTTTGCGGACTTGGGATAATGATCCAAGATGTTCGCTAGAGCGGTAATGACTTGAGTGGTCTGGTACGGCCAACTAGGCCCGTTCCAGTGACACTCTGTATGGTTTCCCTCGTACCGCCAAACCCTCATGTAGTATTCATAGGAGGGCTCCACGGTACGCAGACCATAGGGACCAGCGAGTTTGGCCGAGTCGAAAACATGCTCCCACGCCTGTGCGTATGTCTCGTTATCGTCAGGCACATCGTGGGTCCAGGGAATGATCCCAGCGAGCTCTCGCCCACGGATGGGCTCCCAATACTTGACATAGTCGGTGCTCTTGTAGTAGCGGTCGATAAAGTGGTTCAGAGTTGAGTTCCAGAGATCATCTTGAATATGTCTTTTGAGCGCATCGGCTCGGTCGTTGTACTTGGAGACGACAGCTTCTGCGCCGCCTTGGAGTTTGGCGATGTTTGCGATGGCACGCGCATTGGCAATCTGATAACTATTGAAAGTCGGTCGGAAGGCTTCCCCGCCAGTAAAGCCGTCTTCCCCTCCAGTGGCGTCAATGCTAGCGATAGTATACTCGGTTGCATCTTGGAGGGGTTCGATCCAAAACAGACCCTTGGACTCGTCATATCGTTCTTTGATCCAGGCTTCATAGTTGTCTTGCATGCTTTCTAGAAGCGAAAAGGCGAGTCCAGGATCCCCGTCGACAAGATAGTTATTCCAGACTCCGGCAGCCAAGCCCTCACTATACTGGCGAGGATTGCTGTCCTTGCTGTACATGAAAGTAGCGTAGTCCTGCTTGTAGCGAGGATCGCGACACCACCGACCTTCGTTCAAATGGAAGATGGCGGCACAGTTGTTGGAAGCCCAAGGCTGCGTCTGCCAGCCGACATTGTCGATGAATTCGGTCGTGATGAAGCCATGAGAGCCGATGTTTCGCTGATGCGTACGGAAAACCTCCCAGCGATAGTAGTACACTTCAGTGATGGACTTGACGCTGCACTCAAAGGTAGGTATTTTATCGCGATACCATTCGACGTCGTTGCCGTAGTATTGCTTCAAGATGTCTTCATCGGTGCTTTGGGCCGTGGCCGAAAGTGCAAAGAGAAGGACAAAAGACGGCACTGCGATAAAATGCTTCATGTTTCGCGTCTTACGTAGTCAGCATACAAGAAATGGAATTGGCGCTAGGGTGGGTGTCGTAGCAGATGAGGGCTGACCGTTCGTATTTACTTATAAAAGAACAGTTGACTTTTTCTCGTATTGAACATTAGCGCTTGGACAAAGTTAAGCCAAAACTTGAATTTCCCCGCGGAGGCAGTTCGCCAAGAGGTTGCTTCTCACTACGAGCCGCACCAGTAATAATTGGTCGCTTATAGAGTTAGCTACCCCACGGGGAGATCAACATGACGGGATCTGCAAGGCACGAACCTGCCGACAACCAAAGTCATCCGAGTAAAGCTCGGAGCATTGGCCCTAAACGAATGTATAGTAGCATCTGATGACGGAGCTGGGAGTTGAGTGTCCGGTCATTAACTTATACGAAGCGTGTGACGGGACGTTGTCCACTGACCTCCTGGGTTTTGTGCAGCCCACTTTGTCAATGGTGCAACACCAGGACCTCATGAAGCATCATCTTTACAGGTGAGATGGGTTGAATTGTGCAACGTTATATTTTTACTATCTATACCCTGCGGAATCATGATGTCTTGTGCCTGATAGGATTCAGTTACAAGATTTGACTTGGTGGATAATATGGCATGTGATGGTAATCTGTTGGAAGAAGAAAATATCAGCTTGATCATGGATCTGGCTCAAGTAAAAGTTAGAGGATACGGGCATCTAAACATCGGAAACGCAGCCTCTCCCTTCTCAAGGTGGGAGCTAACCTGGATGACTTTGACAGTGCGATCATCACTTTGCGCACGCATTTCTTTGTCTGATTTTTCGTAAATCGAACAAAGACACCTCGAGACTGCCGATTTAACGAGTGAAACAAACATCTTCTCATGTCCTGAATCACATTCTACACGGCAGTGAATAGTCGAACTGTCAACCTGGCTCACATCGTGCGGTCTTATATCACTGCGATCGATACCTGTGGAGCCATTCACATGATACATCCCTCAGCTACCCTTTGCCCTACTGACCAATCATGGCACCCAACATGCAGACTGACCTTGGCTTCAAGCAAGAGATCCAACAGGTCTGCTTCAACCAGTCTATACGAATTTTTATGCAACGCTAACATACAGCTTTCGCCAAGATGATGTACGTCGCTGGTGAGACTCAGGACCCGTCGCTTGACACCATCGCCATAGTCGAAAGCATCATCAAAGAGCAGGTAGTTCACATGGTATGACTCCCTGATACCTAATTGAGCGCGGGGAATCGCGAGCTGCTTCAAACTGACACTGTGTTTCGTAGTTGATCACGGCCAACGAACTTGCAAACCGTCGGGGCTCTCGCGTCTTCTCCAACAACGACCTCCTATTCCAGATGCGGCACGACAGAGCCCGACTCGATCGCCTTCTAGTCTTTCTCACCTGGAAAGCTATCCGCAAGAATGTCAAAGACTCTGATGACAAAGACGCCTTGGTTGACGATGTTCAGGTGGAGGGCGTGACAGATGGTTCTTCCAACGATGTGTCAGCCAAAGCAAGCACCACCAGGCTCCCATCAGTCACGCTTCCCTGGGATGTCTCCTTGTTCTTTTCGGTGCAGCCTCCTGAACTAGAAGATGCGCCACAAAGCCCCACGAGCAACGCTGTTATCGAACAGCTGCAGAGAAACGACGAGCGAACGCGCGACATGTCTGTTGCCGAATACGCAACCTGGTGTGAGTACCGTCATGCATCCTTCACATGGCGCAAGGTGAAGCGGTTTCGGGAGTGGTCTGGTCTCGGGGTCATCGCGGACCATCGGCCAGGCGACGACGTTCTTGACATTATGGGATTTCTGACGTCTGAGATGGTTCAGCGGCTCACTGAAGAAGCGCTGAAGGTTCAGGATGAAGAGATCAGAGCGAAGGATCTTAGAGAGGGTCATCGAAGAAGAGAGCGACGTCACCTAAAGGGCCTTTTTGTCCCAGAGGCTCAGGGAAGGGACCCCATCGGGACACAACACGTGAGAATGGCGTACCAAAGAATGCAAGCCACGCCTAAGCGATATACGGCTTTGCATAATGGTACCAATCTCCCGCAAGCCTTTAGGCTCAGACTGGTATGTTCCGATTAATCTGTCGTGGTTCATATCTAATCACAGCGTAGATTTGATGTTCGTTCATTGCGGGTCTAGTGTTTGCAGTTTATCCCTGAGAACTGCAGTCTCAAGATTATCTAGCGTCAGCAGCTCGATGTGTCGCAGCTTTTCGACCTTAGGTTTGAAAACGATAGGCTTCAAGGCGAGGGTTGTTCGATTTAGCCCCGGCAACTCGTTGAACATCAGAAAGGCAGCCAATGATAGAGCAGAATACCTATGAATCAAGCAGTTCCGAATTAAGGAATAGACAGAAAATTGTGCGCGATACGAGAGATATGGCATGATGTGACTGGGGAAACGAGTGCACTATTTCGGTTTTCGGGGTGATGTTGTCGCGAGATCCACCGTCGAACAACGGCTCAAACTCGCAACCAAGCAAGTCTCGCTCTTGAACAACCCTTCCTTTACCTGGCGTAATACATCCTCATCTGAATCTGGAACAAGAAAATGCTCGGTTCCGATCACCAATGGCCTCTGTGGGAGGAGACGTCACTCGACGGTGCCTTTGAGCTGGATACCCCAGCAAACGACCAAAACAACTCAGTCGTCACCAAAGTCGAGCGACCCTTCCTCCTGGGTTATAGCCCTGCCAACCCGAATGGACGAGGAGTTCTGATTTTAGGGGGCGGCGGCTACGTCCAGCTCATGGTCGGTCGCGAGGGTGTGGCCGTCGCACGGTGGCTGAACAACCTCGGATTCTACGCCTTTGTTCTAGTCCACCGTTTTCCAACCGCCAACACTGAAGCTCAATCACCATTGGATGATGCCAGAAGGGCTTTCAAGATCATGGCTGAGACGGGACTTGCGTCTCAGGGGTTAGGGATATGTGGTCTATCTTCAGGTGGTCATCTTGGAGCTGCTCTGCTAGCCGAGTATCCTCAAGCATGGACGCCTCCCGACCCTGAAATTCCTCAAGCGCAGTTTGCCATCATAGGATACGGGCCAATCTCGACAAATGCCGCCGGTCGCACTATTATTCAGGATAAGCCAGCGCTTCCACCTGTGGAGAAGCAAGCTCTCTACGACGCGGTGCAGCCCGACATCCAGCTCAAGTCTTCGGCCCCGCCGACGTTTATCGTCTACTCTGGAAACGACCCTGTTGTTCCTGTGGTTAACGCTTACCGTCTCGCGGAGGGCATTACCAAGAACGGAGGATCGGTTGAACTGCACGTTTTTGCTGATGCGCCTCATGGGTTTGCGCTTGACACCCAGGGCTTGCCGGTTACGAACTGGCCGTCAATGTGTGAGGCATGGTTAAGACAGCACAGCCTGGTTGATTAGAATTTCTCGGATCATAAACAGTACGATAGTGGTGTCAATGTGGCTGTCTGTATGGTATGCTTCCTTTGCGTTCAGATAAAAGGAGTAGCGAGGAGAAAGCTAGACTCGCTCCAAATTGATGGAAGAACAGGTTTCTTCTCTATGCCATAGAAAAATGGAAGATGTCGATCCATTTTGAATGATATTTGTGAATTATTAAATGACCATCAAATTGGGGTTACCCGTAATACTTAAGTACCTGAAAAGATGGGGAGTTGATACAAAACATGCCGCTAAATGCAAACCCAAGACGCTGATGTTGTTTCCTTTGCTCAGACCGAATCCAACAACTCCAAAGTATAGTAAGTGAAAGCAAAACTGGACACAAACAAGAACGTCATCAAAACAAGAGCAAGTCCCAACCTCTTGCAAAGTCCAACATTCCTCGTCTCCGTGTTTCCGAGTTCACAGGGTCCAGCTTCGAGGTTGGCAAGCTTGCGATGCAATCCAGCCTCGTAATCAAAGGTTTCTTCCACCGCTTGACTCTGAGGAATGACGGAAACGACTTCATTGTCGACGTGCCGGTTGGCTGGCCTAGCATCTTTGTCGAGCTCAAAGACCTTGTTCTCCAAAAACTTCTGGACGCCGTCCTCCCAGCGCGTCTTGTCGGCGAAGAAGTTGATGAGCGTCGTGCAGCGCTCGACCGCGTTCCTAGCGCCCACAATCTCGTTAAAGGTGTCCATGTCTCTCGGTTTCGGAACTCCAGACTCCGTTGGACCATCGTAGTGTGCGTGTCTCCCGCCGTCCTGGTCGCTGAACGCGTGGAAGCACAGGATTGGGCCCCAGTCTCCGTACGTGCCTGGCTGAAACTCTATGAAGCTGTCACCGTCGCGGTCGATGAGATCCGAGGGGTTTTTGAGACGTCTTTGGGTGTGGCCCAGCGCGTACGAGTCAGATATGATGTGCAGACAGCTACCCAGGGCTCTCTTCCGCAGGTTGGTTCTGCTGTAGTCGGGGGTCGTGGCGAGGAGCAGATCGCGCAGGGTGCTGGATTTTGAGGGAATGGTCTTCTTGTGGAAGTGGCCTGGTAACCGCTCGTCGAGGCTGTCGTCTTCAAGCACGCCCTGGTTGCCGCAGGCTAGTTTGTACATTACTTCGAACCAATCGAGTAGTTGCTTGCGAGTCTTTTGGGGCTTCTCGCCTTTCTGGGAAGCCATGCCGTGGAGGAACTGAAGATTACCAAGGTGAGATCTTCTTGTCATGCAAGCATCGTCGCCAAACTTGAATTCTCTCAGCCATTCAGCCCCGAGGCCAAAGAGACGATTGTCTTCCTTGTCGTTGATGAATAGCAGACACGACGGGTCGTCGTTCCAGATGACGCCGCGGAAGAATTCCCATTCTTTGTCGTTGATGTTGTTGTAGAACGTTCCCCGCGGGAAGGGGATTTTGGAGTTGATGAAGGCGGCGATGGCGATGGTCTCGTGTATCGGATGCTTGATGGCTTTCTTGACGGGGTAGGAAACCCCGGCGCCGATGTCGTACTTGGCTTTCATGCCATCATCTGCTTGATTTGAGAGGAGAGGGGTGAAGGATTGGTTGGTATAGGAGCCCGCAACCAAAGGACTTGTATTGCAACAGCCCTCGGCCTTATAGTCAGAGTCGTCGTCGTCGTCGGAGGTGACGCGGACATGCACATGGCCTGTTTTAGGTCAGAGCTTGGTAAATCGTAGACAAGGTGGGTTCCTACCAGTCAAAGGGCTCCCCCTTGTTTGGACATGTTTCACGTCAAGTGAGATCGCGCTCGAGCTGGTAGTCGTGCGAAGAACGTTGCTGGACAAGGGGGTGGCGGGACACTCAAACTCGAGTGTAAGGCTCTCGACTTTTCCGTCCACTTCTACTTCATACCGCACCCAGCCTCCTGAACCTGCTATACCTTCCATCTGTTAGTGAGCCATTTTGTATAATTAAGCATCTGCGGGCGTTACCCGATGGTTTTTCGAGGTGGATCGTCTGGTGGGTTCCAGCCTCGATGAGGTTGAGAGGCTGGCGCAAGGGCCAACTGCCACCGCTGATGCCCGAGTCGTCGAGGAGAAGATCGTGATCGGTCAAGTTGCTGACCGCAACGTAGCATGAAAAGTCCATCATAGCCCTGTGTGTCAAGGAAAGCTGTCCATGAGTTGCGAGTTTGCGACACAAAATAATAACGACGGGGGTTGAAGGACGCCTCGTGCTCGTGCCAGGATCTATGATGTCAGTGAGCTGTGGAGTACGTAAGCCGCGATGTGATTGGTCTACAAAAGCCACTGGAAGCTAGTGGCAACGCGAGAAATGAGCAATTCTAGGCTGCAACTCGCCAAGTCACATGGTCAGAATATGAGTGCCAGTTGTGGCAAAACCTCGAGATGCGCCCGTAATAAAGGAAATAAGCACATCTCATCGTAGAACTGGCTATTGACTCGGTAGAAGCTTGTATTGAAGAATCTCATCATTCAAGTTATAGTCGGTGAAGTACAGAACTATACTTCAGCGTACTACCTGCACCAAAGGCGCTGTCGACAAAGGCCTGGATAACTGTGGCCCAGTCCCACCAAATCTCGAAACGCAAGCCGATGAAACGAGCTATTCCACCATAGACCCTTTGATTTCGCCCTTGAAAGTCACAGGTTTGGTGTTGGTGTAGTTCTTGATATCCGCAAATATCTCTGCTCCTGCTAATCCTCGGCAGCTTGATCAGACGACGCAACACTGTCCCAGTGGACCACGCACTGAACGGCATAGGGCGAGTCTTCGGTCATCTTCACGACTTCCCAGAAGCGGAAGCCATATTTCTTCCAGCGATCCTCGCACATAGGCATGTGCTTTGAGATGTAATAGGTCAGGTCAAAGTACGTCTCCGGACCTCGAGGGTAGAGTAAGGTAACAATGGTCGGCATGTTGGGTTGTAGTAACTGTTGATCCAAGACTTTGAATGATGGAGGTCTTGGTAAAATCTCGCGAGCGGATTGCTGGACGGAGTTGATTGTAAAAGCTGATGGGTTCGTCCAATGCTCCCTTGACTTGATATTTATTCTTTTCAAGTTCAAGATTGGGCTACAGTGTCGCCAAGGAGATAAGCTATTTCCGCCAGCACCGGCCGAGATTGCCACGCTTCGACAAGTAACGCTTACGGCGCATGGTTACATCTGTCAGATTGCATCCCATGTCAGCTATGCATCATTTGTTTGCCCAGGCTTACAACCAGCTTCAACATTTCGTGGGCTAAGCATCATGATACTGGCATCAGAGTGGATATATCTCCACTTACGGGGCTTGGCTACCAGGGGAAAACAATCTTAGCACGCTCGTGCTCATGCAACCATCACTCACGCAAGACATGTCAGCCTTAACCCCAACTATCAACTCTCCCGCTGCCGTCTGATGATCTAGTCAAAAGCAGCCACAGTCTTCTTGCACCATGGACAGCAGGCAATCGAGTCATCTGCCTCTCATTCCGGACATCTGGGACCAGATATGCTCCTACCTCCCCCAGCCAAGCCTACACCGCTTGAGACTCGCATCACCCGAACTCAGCGGCTTTGCAACGCCGTGGGTCTTTAGGTCTCTTTTCCTCGAGAGCTATGGTAACTCTCCTGCGCGATTCGTTCAGATTGCGCAGTCCCCCAGCCTTCGAAAATTTGTGCGGGAGCTCACTATCGATACCTGGATTGGGCCCGATTCTATGCGTGCCTTGAATAGCGAAGAGAGAATCCCCTCTGCGTTCATGAACGCTCTCCCATATTTGCAGTGCTTCAGCGAGTTGACAGCCCTCCATCTCCGGTTCTGCAAGCATAGCGGTAGATATGGCTATGTCATCCCCATTCCGCCTGTTGAAGAGGGCTGGTCATTCCGCTACAGAGTCCTTGACACTATTTTCCATTGCATTGCTGGCATGTGGACCTCTGACCGACAGAAAACAATCGACAAGCGAGCGAATCTTTGTAGGTACCGCCCCAGGTATCCTAATCAGGATGATCTGGAACTTTCGTCAAATCAGGTCATGAATCTCAAGGAGCTTACTGTTGCGAATTTACCCGCTTACGATGACGCCGATCTACGTTCTTCTGAAGCTTGGAAGAGGCTCTTGCAGGTCCCTAGCCTCGTTGATCTTAGATTGTCCATCGCCACTGAAATCCACGCTTCTTATCACTGGAGAGGACTTTATCTTGAACAAAGGCACAAGATGTTCCAGAATCTACCAAACACCTGGTTATCTCCCAGAATCAGTGAGAATTTGCGTACCCTCTCACTCTACCACCTGGATTACTGGGGCTGGTGCCCCAAGACGGACTTTCGTCAGATCGGCCGTGACTCGCCATTCCCACATCTCAAGGTGCTTGCGCTGGGGCTCTACGTATTCAGCCACGAATGGCAGATTGAATGGTTCGCTTCAGTTGGTAAGCACAACGCTAGCGGAGGCCTGGAGGAGCTCTACCTCGACGACTGTCCCATCTTGTGCGAGGCTCTCCAACCAGGTCCGCTAGACAGCGACAACCCTGGTTACCCTTACGCCAACATCGTCATGGACCGCGACCCGGAGAATGATCCCCAACTACACCAGTACACCATGCGATGGCATCATGTGCTACCACAATGGGCAATATCCATGAAAGGACTCAAAGTCTTCAGAATGCGCCATCAAGTATGGGACGACGTAAAAGTGAGCGCTTTTGATAGCACTCAGGAGGATGGGCATCGGGAGGATAACCCATTGAAGTATCGACTTGCCCATAGAGCGCACAGAAACTTCAAGGACCCCAAACCAATCGTTAAGAAATCTGATCGAGACCGCGACCAAGTACAAACGACAGGAGTGAACTCGCACGATGTGAGCTTATCAGAATGTCGCTCGGGCCGAATGCAGTATGTCAAGTACGACATCTCAACAGATCGTTCTCCATTTGAGCGAACTCGCGAACGCAGTCTAGATTACGATGACTGGGCACCGGAAAATGAGACCCTCGCCAAGGATGATGCTGCTTATGACCTCTTCATGTCTGCCATTACGAAAAGGGCCAGCCTACTGAAAATATGAGAAGTTGTCAACGACGGGAAAAGAAGCTGGAAGGACGACGGCTCCACAAGGCTATACGATTTTAATGGACGCGTCTGACTACCCTGACAGTTGAAGGTGTTAACAGCAGCAGCTATCTGAGTATCACCACAGCTCTTTCGAACCTTGCAGAATTTTTTGTGCAAGGACAGCTTGTACTTCCAAGCTTATAATAAACCCGTGATGAATAGTCCTGGCTCTGCTTTGGATCTCCTACCAGCGTCTGCTCATACAGTGCTGGGGCGCTTTCCCCATGAGCCCATATTCGCAAGTACGGTGTCATATTAATGTCGTTCCCTTCCACGCGAGGAGCAATTAATGAAAGGGTCGGACGGCAGTACACCCTGTATAACGATCCCTCCTCTGCTAATCAATCGTGGATTCCATATATAATCACTTCATCCCTAGGGAGCTTCGTGACCTCCACGCGGATTCTGCCCCCAACTGGCTTCCAGCTCGGCTGGCGGCTCCTGGACCTGGCGATCTGCCTGCTCGGGCCTTCCTTTTGGCGTGTCCGCGAGTTCAGGTTTGAGCTCCTCAATTTGCGCGGGTTGCCAATCTTCTTGGGTGGGCATGTTTTTCGAGCCACCACTCAGATAGCGTTTCCGGACAAAGATTCCCAAACCACCGAGAAGCAGTAGACCGCCGATAGTTCCGCCGACAGATATGCCAACAATTGCGCCCGTTGAAAGCCCAGAATCTGGTTCATTGGTCGGCTCCGTAGTTTCGGATGTTGATGAAGCAGTGGTTTCGATTGACATGGTCGTACTTGTACTTTCTGCCTCGGCCGAACTTGTTGTTTCTGCTTCGGCCGAACTTGTGCTTGTGGTGGTCACTGCGATCTGTGTCGCGGTGACTGTAACAGTCTGAGCAGATTCGTCTTGATCTTCCGGGTTGGTAATGTTGAAAGTGCCTGAATTAGCCCCGGGGTCGCTCCCGGGGGTGTTCGTGGCATCAGAGAGAGAAATATGAAACACCGCGTGTTCGCCCTCTTCCAACAACTCCTGACCACCAATCACTTTCGAGGTCCAGATAGAGCTGAAGGAAGTTGTGGATTCTATGTCTCCGAGTCAAAACTATGAAGCTATAGCCACAATAGGCGTTCACTTACCTTCAATTATCTCGTACCACTTCACGTCTGGGGTATCAGGATCAGGTATTGGGTGGTCTTGCCATACGATGATTTTCATATCTCGTAAGTCGGACTCCCATTCTACCTGGATATCGCGTTCGATCTCGTAGCGTGGATTGCCATCCCAACCGCCGTCCCATTTACCAGAGCTGTTTGGGAGCTCGAAGCGACTGGCGCAGTCGCCGCTCGAGAGAAACCCAATAAGGAGGATAACGAATGCCAACAGTGTATACATGTCTTGTGCGGATCAGCAAATGATTTCAAGCTGTACAATGAGGGGGCTTCTTGTGAATGAGAGTTGAAGGTCGCAGAAATCGCCAGACCTGGGAGAATCAAGGAGATGGCATTTTTTTCGGATTCAAGGCTCAGACATACAGGTCTTGGCAACTTAAGAATTTCTCAATAATATGCATGCACCGGAGCATTCCTCCAATGAATAGCTGGCATCCTGCGAGCCCTGCATTGAAAATGCCTCCCAGCCCAACGCCACCGATAGCAAACATCAGCAATCAGGGGGAAATGCTCCAGATCGGAAACTTTCAGCTCAGTCCGGACCAGCTAGGAGGCAAGCTCTGCCAGTTGGCGAGGTGTGAATATGGACCGCTTCTACAAATAAGGCTGCTGCATTACGGGCTTTGCATTTATCTGGTAATCAGAAGAGGATTGCGACGAGAAGTAGTCTAAAACATTTGAAACAAATAGCAATGGCGCCTATGCAGGGTGGGTTGTGAGCCAAGCCCTCACAGCCTAATCGGCCCAGTCTAGACAGCACCCGCGACGAGTCCACCAATTACGATATTTCATGAAAAGAAAAGTCGCTCACTAAACACTTGGCGATGGGATTGGACGACCAATGACTTGTTGTTTATCTTTATCTGGTATCAAGCAGCAGGGGATTCTCCAGCCACCCAATCCTGTCAGTCGCAAAAGAGTGAGCCAATCCTGGATAGCCAATTTGAATATACCAACTACGCTCCTAAATAAAGCATTATCCAATAATAATACGACATCATCAGAGCCTAGTTGAGAAGAGGCGTTCCGTTGCACCATGCTAGTCATTCCACACATCCATCCAGTGGCTTGCCAGCCGACACCCTGGACAGAATATTCACCCCATGAATTTATCGTTGTTATGTATGAGATATCTTGGTAACACCGGATCACGGTAGTTATGGAACCCACTGTGAGGCGAACTGCCAGCAAGTCATAGCATACTGGTCATGAATGACTCTCTACTATGAAGCATTCTGAGACTGACGAATCAAACTGAGTAAGCTGAGTAAGCGCAACTGAAGCTCACCAATTTTTTCCCTGAAGATCAATGCTGACCGACTGAGCGTTTTCGTCTTCCATTTTCTGCAAACTCGTTTTGCCTTGGTCAGTCACCTGAAGACTTAACTGATCAAGTCTTTCTCAAACGTGAGCAGCCCTCTGAGGACGATGGACGGAGCTACCCATGAATCCACCGTTTTGATCGATAGCAGCCGCAAGAACAACGCCATCGCCATCAAGATCCCGCCGCCCTCGGACGCAGACAATGCAAACCTCACATCCAAAATAGCCGGCATAGTCAACGCCGTTTACAACGAAGCTGAAAGGGACATCTTCTTGCCCGGCTACCAGCGCACCTCCGCCGCAGAAGTCGCCTATTTCATACGCGACGGCCAACTTGCCATTGCTTACCTTGCGAACACCGACGAGCCAGTCGGATGCCTTTCCATCAAGCTTCTATCATCTGATCGCGGGCAATTTGGCATGCTGGCATTGGATGCAAAGTGTCAAGGCGCTGGGCTGGGCCGCGAGCTGGCGCTATTTGCCGAGGATGAATGCCGGAGACAGGGATGTACCACGATGCAGCTGGAGCTTTTGGTCCCAACAAGATTTCGCCATCCTATCAAGGAGAGAACGCAAGCTTGGTATTTGAGGTTGGGATACAGAGTCGTCAAGTTGAGCGACTTTGGGGAGGACTATCCGGAGCTGGCTAAAATTCTTGCGGGGCCGACGGACTACAAAGTCTTTGAGAAAAGTCTCGTCTGAATGACGGAAGAGAAGGAGGTTTTCTCTTTGACTTGATAAGGGTTACTCGCGGCATGTGCATGATAACATTGAAGTGTGTTATGGTACCAGGAATGGTCAACGCGGCATTGAGTAAATCAAAGCCTAGATAAGACTCAAGCAACGATAAACTCATGCACCGATAAACTCATGCAACGACAGAGTAGGCCTTGGCTCTGTACTTTGAAAAGGCCCAGAGTGTAAAGAATAGTTCGCTGGAACTATTGCTCCTGTTCTTCTTGACGACTAGCGCATTGACCCCGATCACCTAGACCTGTTCCTTTCCACAAATGATGTAAACTCTTCCTGTCCAAACCTCCGTTCTTCTCGAACTGTGGACTTTTAGTATTTGAAAACTGGCGCATCAGTGCCAGCAGAACGCTTGTTCCGCCATACATAGTACCCGTGCATCGCAATGCAGCCCGCAGACACAAACAGGAGCAGCCCAGCATTAGTCCAGTGACCAGTTGGATAACCCTTGGCAGCCTCGTCTGCCTTGTAGATCCACACGCCAACTATCTGGCCTGGAGCACCCATGGAGATGTTGAGCGCAATGGCCAGACCAATGGCAGCGGTGGAATGTAGGTTGGACGACAACCAGCCGAGCAGTGGAGGGATACAGGCAAATGACCCGCATGCAGCAACGATGAGGCAGCCGTAACGGGGCTGGACTGGGTCAGCTAGGTTCATTTTCAGAACAAGCTCTCTTGGTAACTCACAGTATATGACGTGGCGGGAAGGGCCGCAGATGCGATGAAGCCAGCGGCTCCTATCGCAGAGAATAGGGCAGAGTGAAGGCCACGGCTGATAATAGATGTCAACACTGTTGTTAGAGGGAGAAGAGATGTGCACGCACGAGTTTGTCTTATCCGCAGACCAGGACACGAGAAGCGTGACCACATACGCCGCGGCATAAGGAGGAACAGTCATCAGCTGGGCTTTGAGATTCGCAAACTGGACTGGTTAGTCCGCCAAAGGATCTCAACTTGATGGCGGCTGAGTAACTTACCCCAAGACCGGCTGTGATTGAAGGCGTGAACAACGACAGACTGGAGAATGGTGCCGAAATGCCAAAGTAGATCTGCAGACGTCCACAGTTAGCACGGCACAGCCTCCTTATGCTCTTTCAATCACGCATCCGGGTCAACCCACAAGGTAGTGACACCACAGCCTCCACTCAAGAAGTGTCGACTTTGCATCTGACCAAGTCATGGCCTGACTGCTGCCATGCGACCCTTGCTCGGCCAGCCGAAACGCGGCAAGATCTTTTTCCTCCAAGGAAAGAAATGAAGCTGTCTCCGGGTAATCGGGAAGAAAGAACCAGACGAGGGCTGCCGAGAGAACCGATGGGATACCCTCTAGAATGAAGAGCCATCGCCAACCAGATAGACCACTGACTTGGTTCATATGCCCGACACCATAGGCAATGGCGCCTCCAAAAGCACCAGCCAGGGTTGCAGAGGCGAGGATAGTTGCCACTCGGACGGATCTCTCCTCCGGGCGGTACCAGAAGGTAAGATAATAAACCAGGCCTGGAAAGAGACCTAATTCTCAATGTCAGTGCATGACTACGATAAGCCTTGAACGTAAGACTCACCTGCTTCGAAAACGCCGAGCAAAAACCGCAAAACAGTTACACTGGCATAACTGTGCGCCGCGCCAAGACACATAGTCATCGTGCCCCACGAAAACATGAGGAACGCTATCCAACGACTAGGCTTCACCCGCTTGAGGAAGTAGTTGGACGGCACCTCGAACAGCGCATACGCGATGAGAAAGACCATGAGGGCGATTGTGTAGTCAAAGTTGGACATGCCGGTCTCTGAAAGGAGGTCATGGTGAGTCGAGACGTTGAGGACCTTTGCGTTGCCAATGTTTGAGCGATCCAGGTAGCAGAGCAGGTAGATACCCGCAGACAGCGGGATGATGCGTGCGTCTTGCTTGCGAACAAGTGAGTTCTGCAAGTCTGCGTCAACGGCGGTGGGATGCTGAATCCCGCCGTCGGAGGAACGCTAGATGTGATGGTCAGAGTGCGACAGTCAGATTGGGGTAAAGAGTCATGCTGTACCTTTTCGTCTACTTGGAAGTCGTCAGCCATTTTGACACGTCCGGTCTGCTAGCAATCAACAAGAACAGCCAAGGCAAGACTCGGGTGAAAGGTCTTTAAGAAGGAAGAGATTAAAAAGCAAAGGAGATTGCAACTTGCATGGAATCTTCCCCCTCATTGTAACCGAACTATTCCCCGCATGACCATCTCGGTACCCCACAAATGTCAAAAGTTCCCAGATCCTTCGCGTCTTCATGGGCGGGCGATCTCGGTGTCGGCGACCGAGGCCGACGTACGCAAGAGTGTGGAGGTGGAGACTGGATGAGACGAACTAGTCTTCTTGACCTACGGTAGGTAGCTCCAATGACATGTTGCAGTTCATGTCCAAGCGAAAGAAGGAGAGAAGAGGTCACAATCAGACCCTTGGTGAATTTTCAAATCTCGCACGCGATCGAAGTCAGACTATGAGAAAAAGATACCACTTGGTGTATGAACGCTTCGTAGTGCTCGGAGTGGTAGGCACATTGGGAAGTATGCTAATATGTCCAGAGAAGCCCCCGAGGTGATGTCGACACGAAAGACTTCTCATCTCCCCGAAGCTACTAAGCTCGACTCAGCTAGGTATTCCGAGCAAATCCATGCCCAATCAAAGGGTCTTTTTGCAAGCTATACAGTATTATGCCATATTAGAAATCAACGTAGATATGCTCGCAATTCTAGCTACTACATAACGAAATTCTATACTCGTTTCAGTAAACGATATACGAAATCCAGCCACGATTAACGTGGTTTATCACTCTTTTCGTAATCTTTACCTCGATCTTATAGAAAATCTCCAGTTGAAGGTGCAATTCCGTTGATAAAGTTGCCCTTACCCTATACGATGAGATGTCGTGCTTGCGCCCGTACTCAATCGCTGAGATCCGTTGAAATAAAACGTGCGATGTATAGAGAGTGTGAGTCTTGATGATAGTATTTGTTAGTTCTGAAAGAAATATCTGCCGCTCCACTGTTCAGCATTCTGCATCTTTGACGGAATAAAGTACGGTTGCTGGTCGGGCCACAGCAACTAAAACCAAGAGGCTATATCCGTAATATTAGTAATGCTAATGTGCGATTGACCATTAGTGTGATGAATGAAGCTAATTCATCAGAGTTAGCAACTAATTACAAAGCCCCTTTCGCTCACTCATTTTAAAGAGCAGCTTAGCTTGTTTGCGCTTACTGTTTGCTTACCGATAGCCTCAGTGATGTCACTGGCCCGGAAATGCGGAAATACGGAAAAGTCGGATGTATAGTCGCCACTTTTTATTTGTATCAAAAGCGACTCTTTGCAAACTTCAAGACAGAAGTTTATCAATGCAAAGATCTTTGTATAGCAACAATTGCGAAAATGGTCATTAGCGATTCAGGTAATGCATCATCGCAGGATAGCCCAATCTCAAAATACATGACTGACAATTGGACAGACCATGGCGACATTGACGAGGAGACAGTGCCTGGCAGCGCAAACCAGGATGAAGAAAAATTGGAGAGGACAAAGTCTGCAGCCTCAATCGCAGACACGTTCTCACTGCCGCGGGAGATCCTATTCGTCGCCATCATCTGCATGGCCCAGTTCATGACCCAGGGTGCTCTCGGAAACTGCCTCAACCTGCTTCACATCATCGGCGACTCATTCTCCATCAGCGAACCATCAGAACTGAGCTGGTTGATCGCGGGATACAGTCTGACTGTTGGCACGTTCATTCTGGTTTCTGGAAGACTTGGCGACATATTCGGCTACAAGCGCCTGTTCCTCATTGGCTTCGTGTGGTTTGCTGTGTGGTCCATGATCGCAGGCCTGGCTACGTACTCGAACAATGTCCTTTTCATCTTTGCGAGAGTGTTCCAGGGCATCGGGCCGGCTCTTGTGATGCCCAACGGCTTGGCCATTCTGGGTGCGACATACCGGCCAGGCCCGAGAAAGACCGTCGCGTTCGCCCTCTTTGGGGCTTGCGCGCCTGGTGGCAACGTCTTTGCCGCTGCGTTTGCCGGCCTGTTTGTCCATGAACACAAGGACTGGTGGCCTTGGGCCTTTTACTCCTTTGCAATTGGTCTGGCAGCTATTGCTGCTATCGCGGTGTTCGTCATCCCGGATCCGCCTCACAAGATATCCTCAGAAAGTATGACCTACACCGAGACCTTTCACCAGGTGGACGTTCTCGGGGCGTTGACCGGCATCACGGCTTTGGTTCTTATCAACTTTGCCTGGAATCAAGCGCCGATTGATGGATGGGGTACGCCGCATGTCTACGCTCTTCTCATTGTCGGGGTAGCTCTCATCCCCGTCTTCTTCTACATTGAACTACGCGTCGCGTCGAATCCCTTGATTCCGTTTGATACCTTGACAAGCGATGTGGGCTACATTCTGGCATGCATTGCTTGTGGGTGGGCCTCCTTTGGAATCTGGATATACTACACGTGGCAGTTCTTTCAGTTGCTGCGAGGAGCTTCGCCGCTGCTCACTGCGGCGTGGATGAGCCCGGTGGCTATCTCTGGTGCTATCGCTTCCATGATTACCGCGTGGCTGCTGCACTTCACCCATCCAGCTTTGGTCATATTGATGGCACTTACAGCCTTTACCACAGGTACGGTGTTGATGATGACTGCTCCAGTGGACCAGAATTACTGGTTCCAGTCATTCTTCAGCCTGATTGTCATGACCTTTGGAATGGACATGTCGTTCCCCGCTGCGACCCTGATCCTGTCCAACTCGGTCAAGAGGGAGCACCAAGGTATCGCGGCAAGCTTGGTCAGCACGGTTGTCAACTACAGCATCAGTCTCGGTCTGGGATTTGCTGCAACAGTCGAAGTTCATGTCAACAATGGTGGGAAAACAGATGGCGAGCTGTTGTACGGATTTCGCGGGGCGTGGTACATGGCTGTGGGTTTCGCTGGGCTTGGACTGGCGGTAAGCTGTCTCTACTTCTTCAAGAGGGTAAGAAAGGAGGGCTTTAGATTAAAGACCGGGAACTAGTAGCTGGAAGGTATATGTGTGAGCTTAGTCGTAGTAGGCTGGATTGTACTTGAGACAACTCCAGACCAGGAATAGATAAAGTTCCTTGAAGAAGAAGAACCCCCGTGCTTATCGATTTATCACATATAGATGATGATAGATGATGAGAGATCGACGTGTTGTGCAAGTTGAGCGAACACTGGCCTCCGCTCTTCACCAGAGCCAAAGCCAAGTTGGTGATAACCTTCAGTAGGTTCATCGTGAACAAGAGATACCATCCATCCATCATCCATCATCGCTGAAGCATAGGGGGGGGGGGGAGGCGTCGGCGAGCAAAAATATAAGGAGCCTCTGACGCCGAGGACAAAAGGAAGGGTCTGGCCGGGGATTGAACCCGGGACCTCTCGCAAGCTGTTGCTATAGGGTTTGCCCTAAGCGAGAATCATACCACTAGACCACCAGACCGATGAAGCTGATCACTGGTGACCTGCTTGGGTTTCATGAGGTTTGGTAAAGAGTATATGAAGCTACAAAGAGAGCCATGAACAGAAGTGAGGCGGACGGAGAAATGGCTGCCGGACCTGAGATTGTCTGAGTGAAGCACCAAGAATTTCAGTCGCAATGGGACATGCGCTTTATTGAGCACCTGGATAGAGGTCCTTGGCTAGCGTCATGTATAACCTAAAGAGATGCAGGACTATTCTTTGTAATTTGCAAGTGTTCATGATGTCTCTACACCCAAGATGAGCCAGACATCGTCAGTGAATGTTAACTTTCTCCGAGGGATCTCTCAAGAATGTACGCTACTCTCGACTGAATGACTCGCAGAAACCTCGGTTTCATTAAGGTATCCCGCATCTCATACATGGTATCGTAGCAGCGCGCCAGAAAGTCATGTTGATGCAGGGTATCAGACTGTGTAGGTAACTGCTGCTCGCCCGCTTTTATCGGGGAAGCCTTTAACAACTCGGGGAACTTTATAAGACATAAGTTCTCCTGCTTCGACCGATGCATCTCTTGCAGATGTATGGTAATTTTAGTGGAAAACCAGATGTTGCATATTAGCATCGGCCAACTCCTGGCTGATCTATCATCTTTGAGTTTACTTATGACGTGATGCAGGCTTACCCCACGTTCAATGCTTGCTTCTTGTTCTGTCTCCGGGGATTGTGGGAGGGATGCGACAATAATCGCGTTGTATGACTACGTCCCCAGAAAAGTTTGGGCCCGTTTGGACGGAATTTGGTCCGATTCGACCTTGACTCGGCGGTCAGTCCAGTTACGGGGAATTAGGACCGATCGGCACGTGGCGATCATCACTTCTAGTGCGACGTTGCGATGGAAGATGTCTGGCTAATGTTCGGGAGTCGCTGTCTTGGGCTTGGAGGAGCCGAGATGAGCAGGGCGCGGTCAATACAAATAGAGGGACAATGTAATAGCAGCATCCGTCGTCGGTCAGTTGCACGATACATGTTTTGCCCATCATGAGGTCGCTAAGCCTTCTATACGCCGTTTTACAAGCAGTCGGCGTCTCAGCTGAGCTCGCCACGTCGCCTGACGTCTTCCCAGCGCGTAAGTTGGCGTGATCGCCCCCCTAATTAAACCCACCAACCATCCGAACACACGCTAACATACATCGCGACGGACTTCAGCCCAAGGCTCAGGCAAAGGTGTCTGGAAAGGCGCCAATGCACAAGCTCAAAAGCTGGTAGAGCAGCTAACGCTCGAGGAAAAAGTCAACATCACGCGAGGCTTCACCGCTGACAATACGTGCGCCGGCAATTCTGGGAGCGTGCCGCGTCTAGGATGGCCCGGACTGTGCTTGCACGACGCTGGGAATGGCGTCAGGGCGACTGACCTTGTCAATTCGTATCCTTCTGCGCTGCACGTGGGTGCGAGCTGGGACAAGAACTTGACGTATCAGAGGGGATTGTATATGGGAAAAGAATTCAAGGCAAAGGGAGGTGAGTCACTGACTTCATCATGGCCAGGAGTGCACATGCTCATTTGCTGTTGTAGTAAACGTGCTGCTTGGACCCAATGTCGGGCCCCTGGGGAGAATACCTCTTGGGGGCCGCAACTGGGAGGGCTTCTCTGTTGACCCGTACTTGACGGGGCAATTGAGCGCCGAGTCCATCACCGGCCACCAAGAAGCTGGAGTCATAGCCAACGTCAAGGTGCGTGTCCTGTTCATCAACCAACTACTCCAATGCCAAACTAACGGCGATATTCTCTCACAGCACTTCATCGCCAATGAGCAAGAAACATTCAGGCGTCCCTACTTCGGCGTCGAGGCAGTCTCCGCCAACGTCGACGACAAGACCCTCCACGAGTACTACCTCTGGCCCTTTGTCGACAGCGTCAGAGCCGGTGTCGCCTCCGTCATGTGCTCGTACAACCGCATCAACAACACGTACGGATGTGAGAACAGCAAGCTGATGAACGGCATCCTCAAGTCGGAGCTGGCCTTTGATGGGTTTGTGCTCCTCGACTGGAACGCGCAGCATAACCTTGAGAGCGCAAATGCTGGGCTCGATATGGTGATGCCTCTTGGGGGTAACTGGGGACAGAATCTTACAGAGGCTGTGAACAATAAGACTGTCAGCGAGTCCCGGCTCACAGACATGGCGACTAGGTATGTTGATCTCTATCATTGAATGCAGTCATTCACTTATAGCAGAAAGGATTATTGCAGCTTGGTATCTCGCCGGCCAGGATGTCGATTTCCCGACACCTGGTGTTGGTATGAAGAACCTCAGTCTGCCTCATGAACAAGTCGACGCTCGCATTCCTGAGTCGAGACCAGTTCTCCTCGAGGGAGCCATCGCCGGCCACGTCTTGGTCAAGAATGAAAACCACACTCTGCCCTTCCGCGAGAACCCAAAGATGATTTCTGTTTTTGGCTACGACGCTACTGTCCCTGACACGAAGAACACGGATAAACTGTTTGAGCTTGGATACACTTCCTCAAAGGAAATGGGACAGGCTGTGCTGGGGACGGAAGAGCATTTTGATCAAGCGGCAAAAGGAGGGACTATTGTCTCTGGAGGGCGTGCTGCTGCCAACGCACCATCATATATCAGTGATGTAAGAATCCCTCGAGATGTTTGCTATGCTGCAAGACTCTGACATCGAACAGCCCCTCAGTGCCATCCAGCACAGAGCCTCCAAAGATGGAAGCTGGGTCAACTGGGATCTGACCTCCTTCGACCCCGACGTCAACGGCGCCAGCGACGTATGCCTCGTATTTATCAACGCCATGGCAACCGAGGGCTGGGATCGAGACGGTCTTCACGATGACTTCAGCGACGGCTTGGTTCTAAACGTGGCGTCCAAATGCGCCAACACTGTTGTCGTCGTTCACGCCGCGGGTATCCGTCTTGTCGACCAGTGGATCGAGCATCCCAACGTCACGGCTACAGTCATTGCTCACCTACCGGGTCAAGACAGTGGAGAGTCCCTTGTCAAGCTTCTATACGGCGATGCTGTCTTCTCGGGGAAACTTCCCTATACTCTTGCGAGGAACGAGTCCGACTACCATCCGTATGCTCCGTGTGGTCGAGAGAAGAACGACACTAACCCTCAGTGTGATTTCACTGAGGGTGTCTACATCGACTACCGCGCATTCGATGCGCAAAATATCACACCACGATTTGAGTTTGGATTCGGTCTGAGCTACACCACGTTCGAATACTCGTCTCTATCCGTCAACGCCAAGCAAGACACCAAGTCAACAAACAACCTCTGGGAGACGTTTGCCAAGGTCAAAGCCACAGTCACCAACACCGGCTCCACTCGTGGCGAAGAAGTTGCCCAGCTGTACGTGGGCATCCCCAACAGCCCGCCGAAACAGCTCCGGGGCTTCGAGAAGGTGGCGTTGGGCGAGAGGGAGTCTGCCGAGGTTCGGTTTGAGTTGACTCGACGGGACTTGAGCGTGTGGGATGTTGTAAAGCAGGACTGGGTTCTTCAGCCGGGAAACTACACTATCTTTGTAGGGGCGAGTAGTAGGGATCTTCCGTTGACGGATACTTTCAACATTTGATGCCTCGAGGGAGTTTGGAAGCTGTATTCCGAACTGCAGTTAAACGGAAGTCAGTAACGCTGGTTGACCACCATAAAACTCCAGTTCCTCGTACTCAAATTACCGCGACTAGTTTCACATGTCTTCTTGATGAACCGTCTAAAAAATATCCATGGCAACATGGCCGATGGCTTGAGCATGAATCAGGTGTGCCCGTCGGTTCGTCGGAATTGTGACCATAATTTCATGAACTAGTTCTTTGCTGCAAAAGAAAGGATATACTTTACGCTCTACGAGTTGTTACTCCCTTTCAAGCCCACACATCAGCCCGCTCAAGTTACCAAAATCTCCGCATTCATACTTCAGCAGCTTCTCCCTCCTCCTCCCCCACATCCTCCTCCCC
>JADBHU010000441.1:0-60398 GCA_017140155.1 Fusarium devonianum | reverse complement strand
CAGCCTCAGCCTCAGCCTCACGCTCACGACAGCAAACGCGCCCCCCCAGAAAAAAAAGTCGCAGGCAGAGAGATTCGTGAATCGCCCGCCATGTCGTACTTCTTCGCGACCCCCGTCGACATCGACGTCGTCCTCGATGACACCGACGACCGTTCCATGGTCGATGTCAAGCTCGACAAGAACCGCCGCGAGAAGGCGCCCCTCTTCATGGACGGGGAGTCTGTCAAGGGCGCCGTTACCGTCCGGCCGAAAGATGGAAAGAGACTCGAGCACACGGGTATCAAGGTTCAGTTCATCGGCACGATAGGTACGCGACCCTGTCTGCAGAACTGGCACGACGTTGATGCCAGCCCCTGAGGCTCTAGAAGCTGCTGAAGCTCCTGAAGCTGGAGAACCAGGAGATGGCAATTGCCGCGCAGAGACCAGGTGCTGACATCTCCTCGCATAGAAATGTTCTTTGATCGCGGCAACCACTACGAATTCCTCTCTCTAAACCAAGAACTTGCTGCCCCCGGTGAGCTGCAGCACCCTCAGACCTTCGACTTCAACTTCAAGAACGTCGAGAAGCAGTACGAATCATACAACGGCATCAACGTCAAGCTGCGCTACTTTGTCCGCGTCACCGTCTCGCGTCGCATGGCTGACGTTATCCGGGAGAAGGACATCTGGGTTTACAGCTACCGCATCCCCCCGGAGATGAACAGCAGCATCAAGATGGACGTCGGCATCGAGGATTGCCTGCACATCGAGTTCGAATACAGCAAGAGCAAATACCATCTCAAGGACGTCATCGTTGGCCGCATCTACTTCCTCCTTGTCCGCCTCAAGATCAAGCATATGGAGCTGTCTATCATCCGAAGGGAAACGACGGGCGCAGCGCCGAACCAGTACAACGAGAGCGAGACGTTGGTGCGCTTCGAGATCATGGATGGATCACCGTCGCGCGGTGAGACCATTCCAATCCGACTATTCCTTGGTGGCTTTGACTTGACACCCACGTTCCGCGACGTGAACAAGAAGTTCTCGACACGCTATTACCTCAGCCTGGTCCTCATTGACGAAGGTGAGCATACATGCCGCTGTGACTGTACACTTCTAGCTGCTGACATGGTTCCAGACGCTCGCCGATACTTCAAGCAGTCCGAGATCATCCTCTATCGCCAAGCCCCCGACGCTGCCCCTATCCAAAACGCGGGCACTTCGTCGCTGCCAGTGCCTCCAGAGAGCAAGATGCTGCCTACTGTCCATGTATAGAGATAAACCCTTGCTGTTGGTCGTTGGTGTACGTTGTTGTCAGCTCTCTGCGCGTTTTTCTTAGCATCGGTCCTGGCGTTTCGGGTTTCTAGATAGGAAGAACCAGGTGATCGAAGTACTGCAGTCTTATCGTCGAATCATACATCATGAAACAATTAATCAATCCGAACGTCCCATAATATGTCCTAGGTATCTCGCCAATGTGGGTTTGAAAGAAAACTCCGTTTAGTCTACATGAATTTGGTCCGTCCCCAGTGCTTCGCTCATACAATTTCCATGATATCGTCTGCCTCGAATCCGAACTGGTTGTTGTGGATAGCTGCAATTCGGTCCAGTTCATCCTGGTACTGCTTCCGAATATCGGCCAGGGACAGCACCTTGCGCTTCCCAGCCACCCCACGCCCAAATTCCACGGTCGCCTCATCGTATATCCAAGCCTGCTTAGGTTCCACACAGCTGAGCGCATTAATGAGCAGGAGGTACTGCCTGGTCACGGGGGTATCGAGGATGTCCTCGCCCGTGACTTCGTCTCCCTCCCCAGCGCTTTGGAGTTTGTGAATCCGGTCTAGCACCACTGAAGCGGCACCTCGGTAGTTGTTGTGCTTGATCCGCCATGAGTAGAGCACCTGGTGGTACGGGAAACCTTCCGTAACGTCCAACGAGGCCTTGGACTTTTGCGACAGGATATCGTCCACCTCTTGTTGCAGGCCGGAAAAGGGCAGTGCTACGAGTTCAATATTGTGGTAGGTCTCACACATCCGGTCAACCAGCTTGCGGAGGCTCGAGTGCCGCATAGCTTGATCTTTGATTGACAACAGTGTGGTGTGGGCGAGCTTAAACTGCGATGTCGCAACAGCGGCATTAAAGAGACGGCTCTGCATATCCGTTTTGGTGAAGGCAGCATCCGGCTTGAAGCCCAAGAACTGTATGGCAAGGCGGGCAAACTCAACGACGTACGAGTAGGCCCTCTGTTTCTCGAACAAGGCGACGATATGTGAGTAGTACTTGGGCATGCCGTGGTTTAAAAGGTTCCACTCAGTATCATCCAGAAGCCCACTGCTGTGGCGATCACTTTCGATATTTTGAGCACCTGCAACTTGTCAGTGGATGTTGAAGAAAATGCTCTTGTCGAGAACTTACTCATTCCAATGGCCGCCTTTCGGAAGTGGATGGCCGCAGTATTAAAGTCCTTCAAGGCCAGCAGTACGCGACCCTGGACGTAGACAGCAAAGGGGGTCTGGTCGCAGAAAGGGGCGAGATCTAGAGCCAGGTCCGCCCTCTCCCGCTTTATCAGTGAGCACTGAATTAGGGGGGGTGAAACCTCGATGTCGCTGTCCGGGGCGCAGAGATTGGAGACAAGGTCGGTGATGGTGTTGGCAAGTGGTTCGTTTTTTATGTTCGCAAACCCAAGAAGATGGCCTACATTAGCTTCCAGTGCGGTCATTAATTGGACGTCGTCGCCTTTCTTCGAGGTAGGGCCATTCTCCATCTTCTCTCGGTTGTTGGACACTGATACCTCCGTCTGGGCCAGCCATTTGAGAAGCTTTAGCCTTCGCAAGGCCGCGACAAGCTGTCGGAAGACATATCCAATGTCAACCCGGTTGTGGAGGGCGTCCGCATCATTGTCGAACTCGAACTCCATATGTACAAGCAAGATGAGCTGGCTGAAGTATACCCTCCATTGCAGCTCGATACTGTCCTGCACGGCCTTGACGATCAGTCTTCGCCCGAAGTCGGTCAGGGGATGTCTCAAGTTCCGGGTCTTGGCTTCTGCCGGGGCAGCGATGAGGTTCATCACGTCAGCATAGAGCTCGTCCGTCACCATGTTAAAGTTCTGGCCCAGGGTATCCACGACTTGATCGCAATCCGCGTCTGTGATTCCTCGCCAGAATCCGGACTTGTCGGAGAAAAACTGGATTCTCTCGAGATCTGTTTTGGACGAATCTTCAAATAATTCAGGCCGTAGTACAGCCTGGCAAAGTTGCACAAAGTTATCTGAGAAATTTCCCACAAAGACCAGAGCCGAGCTGACCAAGGCTGATTGCGATACATGATCTTCTTCAGGCGAGGATAGATTGTGATACAGTCGCTCCAGGCTGCTGCATTCGCGGATGGCCGAAAGGAAGTCGGCGCAGACAACCCAGTTCAGGTCTGTGTTAGGGTCCAGAGACAACCCGATGGCTTCTCCTCGTTGCTTGTCAAGCTCGAGCAATAATCGGTAGAATCTCTTCCATTGCGCTTCGCTAGACGCGCGGAATGAATCGTAGTCCATGGACCCAGACGAGCCCCGGTCTAAGGTAGCCGTAGAACCCAAGACCGAGCATATCGATTCAGCGAGTCCACGGCCCTTTCCACCCTCTTTTGTCGATCCAAGACCTCTCTCGTAGATTGCTAGTGCTGCTTCAAGCGTTGGCTTGGTGAAGCGGCCGGGCTTGAGGATGAGTTGAAGCCACTTCTCGGTAACATCAGTCGGATCGCAAGGGCCAGAATCCTCGATGGTCTCGAAGGGAGTGTCAACATAGACACCATCCCAGTTAGCTTCCCAACTCTGCGAGATGTTCTTGCGGTCGACTTCAAGCCTCTGCACTCTGTAGGTCATGTTGTTCTTCCAGAGGGTCCAGAGTTGAATGGCGCTCTCGGCAGGGCAGGACAGCACAAAATCGGCAAGGGTCCAGACATCTGATGATGATGGTGTTACGGGAACCAGTGCGTTCTTGGGGAAGATATCTTCGACGATGATCGAGTGAGAGTCTTTGGCAATGATCTTCCAGAACTTGAATTCTCCTGCACCGATGGGAGAAAAGGTCGCACAGATCCGGTGGCCCCGATTCCTTCCAACAATCTGAACCAAGTTGACCTGAGAGGGATCGATTGCCCATTTGCCAATCTCTTGCGGGTTCCTGTCGGCGTCCAAGATGTCGCCTGTGTATAGGATCTGGCCGTCGTTGACGTTCCAGATTCGCATTCTGTGGTCGAGACAAACCGTGATCGCAAAGAGAGCGTCCTCCAGTCCGAAGCTGGTAACTTGAATCGACGTAGCGGAGCTGTATTCCATGTTGGTTTTGCCGTACTTAATCGTGTGCTTTCCTTGGAAAGGGAGCAGGCTTCGGAGGTTCTGTGCCCATCCCTGCACGTTGAAAAAGGACTCCTTCCATAGAGGCGCGGATGCTTGCGCGTGTCAGTATACAAAGATGATATTATGGTAGTTTTGACTTACGCTCATGGGACTTGTTCTTGTCCAAGCGGATCATCCCACCATCGTTCACCGTTACTAGCAGGGTCTCGGCCGACACAGCTATCATGCGATGAGGATGCTTGAAGCCCAGCCCCGCCGGTGCCTGGACCTTGCCGAGCTCCGAAAGTCCAGCATCAACTGCCGACCTCTTTCTGAAAAGGTCCGGCCGTAAGGTGAAGCTGTAGAGCTGATACGCTTGGTCGAGGACGAAGACGCAAAGCGAATCGTGCTCTTCTGGATCAGAGAATGCCACGCATCCCGGCTGAATAGGCACGGAGAAATGAAAGTTCAAGACCAAAGGGGCATCAGCAGTTTGGGCCTTTTTGCAAACATCAACAGCCCGAATGCTCAGTAGTGTGCCGTCCTCCAAAACCCGCCAGAGGAAGCTGCGCGGCGTATCGTGCCATTGTCGGTGATAGATGGAGGCAGAGGTCGCCAAGTTCTTGAGTCGAAAGGTCGTCTCGTCCTCTGCGGAATTGTCTCGTGCGGGTTTGCGATGGGTACGACCGTGTATCGAGTTGGAGGGAACCCGAATGGTGACGATGGACGATGAAGTCGGAGGCTCGAGGTTCACGCGGGTCTCTTTGAAGAGGTACTGCGTCTCGCCTGAATCCATCTCGCCTCCATGTAGCGGCTCGATCACCAGGTGCTGAGGTGTGTGAACTGGGAGTGGGATGCGATGGGCGTAAATCGGTTTCTGGCGAGATGCGGTCGCGTTGCCTGGTAGAATTTCTGGGTGAAACTCCATCGTCGCGCCTGCGCTAACCAAAAATGGCAATAAGCTACACACCAAATCACCGTGGACAGGACGACTTGGTGATACAACTGTGCACGCAATTGAGAGTAAAAGGCCATCATTCTTTTTAATCATTTGTTCAGTTTCGATGAAATAAATTACAGAGAAGTTTTATGCCATTTCAGGTAATTACAGTCGCCAATCGCGATTCTCGTAGCTGTCATGTCCCAAACAAACCCGGCAACTCTGCCCATACTTGCGACCTGTAGGAAAAACCCGTGCAAAATCACCAACGCCAGCAGCCGTGCAGATTAACATAACATTATGCTCCGTCGCTCATATACACTCAAGTTTTTACTTCTCTACTCCTTTTCCACGTCCTTAGGAGCGGGATCACCAATGCCTTCCTCGCCGATGGCGAATATAGTATCGCTTTCTGGAAGACAGGGGCTGTCGTATATCTTTGCGATACGAGTCTCAGCACGACCCTTCTTCAAGCTGATTCTTGTTGTACTGGCATGTGCAATGATGTTGCCACCGATAGGCTTCTTGGGGTCTGGGTTAAACATGGCACTTGGGCCACCGTCCACCTGCGCCACAACTTGATTGGTAATGACCACGGCGATGCCAAATTCATCTGCGAGACGTTGGAGCGTTCTCATGAATTTGGCAAGGTGGGTCTGTCGATTTGAAAGCTCACCACGACCACAGAAATCTGTTCTGTAGAGTGAAGTCGCGCTGTCGACGATAAGCAGTGAGAATCTTGTCTCGCACATCATTGCAGCTGCTTGGTTGAGCAGCTGCAGCTGATGGTCGGAGTTGTAAGCACGAGCGTAGGCAACATTATCAAGCACCTCCTCGCCGGAGAGTCCAAAGCGATTGGCGACGCCTAGCAGTCGCACAGGACGGAACGTGCCCTCTGTGTCGATATACATGCACTTGCCCTCGCCGCCACCCATGTCGAAGGGCAATTGGCAAGTCACTGCGAGTGTGTGGCAAATCTGACTCTTTCCAGTTCTAAATTCGCCAAAGAGCTCAGTCACTGAGCCTGTCTCGATACCACCGGCGAGCAGAGTGTCGAGGTTCTTCGATCCAGTCGTGATGGAGATGAGCTCGCTTCGGCGCTGGTGCATTTCCGTGGCGGTCGTGAAGCCCATCGGTACAAGTTTCGATGCTACCGCAACGTCAGCGAGTAGTTCAACACGATCTGCGGGGAAAGTGAAGACAAACCTTCAGCGAGGATCTTTGCCGCCTTCTGCTCTGAGATACCCTTGAGTTGCTCCAGCACTCGCCGGGGAGTGTAGGCGACTGACTCGACTGTGTTGAAGCCTCCATCGACAACGAGCTGAATGTCGCGCTTTGTCAAACCAGCTACCCCCTAGAGTGAAGAATGTCAGCGATCGTCTAGGGTGTCAATTCGGGGGAGAACCTGCCTCCAGGGCGGCGAGGGGCGTAGGGGCGCCGGGACCCGGCATACCGCTGTCTTCACCCACTGGTGCCTCATCGTACTCTTCACTCATTTTCAATTGTACAGTATGTCCACGAGAGCTAGGCTGTTGACAAGTAATTGGGAAACGGATGGATTGCGATTCTGAAGGAAAAATTCAGGGCAGTGAGGTAAAAGAGGAGGGAGGGCAATGGTGTTCATGGAAAGCGCGATGGAACGCGTCTAGTGGAAGGCAACAGCGCCACCTTCGCTACGCCAGGTCACGTGACTAGGAACTCATCCTCGCCGCCCATTCCGATCTGGAGCTGCGAGGGGAAGGGAGCGGCTATGATTGACTACACGAACATTATCACGGTCTAACTGGTTTCACCCGATTGACATAAGGCACATTTTTATAGTTGAATCTTCTGTGTTTTTGGTAATGAATGAATTATGGTATTTGCTATTGTACAAGAGAATGATGCGCTAGGAAAGACCATTCATTAGATCATCCGCGACAAACTTCCGAAAACACCGATCGATGCAGGCGAAGCCATGCACCGCGAGTCGTATCCGATGCTAGCTCAACGTGAAAAGTTTGAATCCGAAGAGGTTGGTAGTTCTCCGCCTTTGTGTATTAATTATCAAAGGATTATGCGGTCGAGACTTGTATCGTTTAGTTGACGGTGATGCGTCGAGACCCGTACTTCTTAGCCTTGGGGACGATAATGCTCAGGATGCCGTCTTTGAAGCTGGCAGAGACCGTGTCCTGGTCGACGCGGGTAGGAAAGTTGAAGCTGCGGGAGAACTCGCCGAAGCTGCGCTCGGTGAGCCAGTACTTGGCCGGGTCCGCAGGCTTCTTCTGGGTTTCATTGGGCTGCTTGGTAATCTCCTTTCCCTGCTCGTTGGCACCTGATTCGTCCTCGTCCTCAACGGTGGCCCGGTGCGAGCTCTTGGTCTCCTCGCTGCCCTCAGTGATAGCACCGCTCACTTGGGTGTCCTCAACAAGGCCAGCTGGGGGGGTGCCGGCAGTATAAGTGCGCTCAGTCTTGCCGCGGATGAGCATCGTCTGAGGCTCAGTAAACTCGATATGAACATCCTCCTTGTTCATGCCAGGGAGCTCGCCGTGGAGCTCATAGGCGTCTCCGGTCTCGCGGACGTCGAACTTGGGCTGCCAGTGGCTCAGACCACTTCGACGGCCAGTTTGTCCCTGACGAGAGTAGCTGTCATAGTCGTCAAGAAGGCGGAAGAGCGGGGTGAAGGAGGCGTCGGAGTTGTAAAGGTTGCGGGGGAAGAAAGCCATTGTGCGTGTTTGGTTGGCGACGGGTTTGAGTGTGATTTGCTTTAGGTTGCGAGAGAGTCTTCGAGGAAGAGTTGATCTGCAAGAGTGCATAAGAGTTTGCTGAAGTTCTTTGCTTGTTGCTTTTGTTGTTTACTTGTGTTCTGATGAAGAGATATTCCAATCTTGGGAGGATATAAAGCCTAGCTTTATACTCGAGAGCGAGAGAGAAAGGATCGAGACGGCAGTTTCCCAAACCTTCGCGAATGCTCACGAAGCCTTCCACTCGGTGCTTCTAGAAATGAAACGATCATTGAAGACAGTCAAAGAATCCCTGACAAATTTGAGCTGACGTAGCACTTGGCGTGATGTTGACATCAAATCGTGTTACTGCCTGTGCCGGCAGCTGCGGGAACCAGCTGGATGGTTATAGAAGGTTCCAGCGGATTCCGACTGTACGGCTACCTAGGTGACGAGCGCTTGCTCGAACCTTGATCACCCGCAAGATTACGCGGTCAACCTGCTTTCGAGATACTTCCAGGTATTCTCTGGACCTTTTGGTCCGGCGCTCGTAGGAAATGACGGTTCATGCTTATCAATCTTCGAATTCAAGTCATTGAGAAGATAGAAGTGGCCCATGATTATCCCAAACGTTTGCCCGCTCAGAAATGGTCCGTGCGTGTGATCGATTAGATAAGGTAAGCCTGGATGAGTGGGGACTTTTTCGCCAACATGCCCCTCCAATCCATGCCCTGCAGACCGACCTGACAAAATGTAATAAATGAAACGCCTTACATGATGTCGTAGGTATGGAATGTCAAGCTCATTAGAATTGGGCCAACGCTTGTGACGACCTCAAAACTAACGACGCAAGCATTGAATTTTGCTAGTCTGGTGTTTGCGCTATTATTTGAGACGTGCACGTGGAGAGTTTTGCATGATTTTCAAAACACAAGATAGACGGAGATCCGCCATGGTATCTCACAGATCGTCGGGTTTTTTAAAGAATTAAAAAAAAAAAAAAAAAGGGAATTGACTACATTATGTTATGGTTGGATGCGTCTTTCTACTTGATCACAAGTGGAAGCTACCTTGCGATAATTGGCCCATCTCTATCGCATACTTAACACCGGCGATACCATGCGCTGGAACGTTTTAATAGTTATCAAGGTTCGCAAGGCGACATTGGAACATTAACACGCATATATCATATAATGATCGATCTGTAGCAACATTCTGCATCCCAACTCCCCACTCTATATGGAAGGCTTTCTCTGATCCTATACACTAATGCTTGTCCGAGACCACGAGGACCTAAGTTCGACCTTTGACATTTCGGAGATCAGGTCGACACCACACACGCGGATACTTACGTCTTTCATTAGTATGAAATGAGTTATAACAAGCGGCGTGAAGTTCCATGTGCATTCATCTTTCTTCACGAGACACCAAAGCCACCCCAAATAGTTCGTCACGTCCGTTTCGCACTTGACCTCATCCTTAAATACATGTCACCAGCCTGAACGATAATTATTCGCCCTGTCGTTCAAAGACACAGGGAAAATGACGACCTCACGCGCTTTCATCCGCGTCGCCACAAAGTAAGAGGTGGCACGAGATCGACGCAAGGTGCTTCCTTGGCTCGCTGGGGTGCGTGAGGGCAGGGGATACATCATCGTGCGAAGCTGGATGGGTGAGGGAGGAGGAAGTATACGGAAGAGATTAAATAAAGCAAGGTGTTACTCATCTCCGCATGACTTCTAGATTAATTCAAAGCGGCCGCAATAAACATACTTGATCCACCATGCCAATATATTATGTGAACTGGGCAACGTCTTGGGTGTCAGATTTCAAGAACCCCATGCCTCGCAATGCCATGATATTCACGGATTCAGTACTACCCTACGTACACGGTGGAGATCTCTTTTTAAAGTACGGATACCAATCCCAAAACTGCCGGGGTGTTAGAGACCGGGGTCGTGCTAGCACAGTAAGGTAGGTTGTTCGAAGCTCTGGAGCATTGCCATGACGTCACGATGATTTAGAGATTTCAACTGGAAGCCAACTGGCCGAGCTAACGCGAATTAGAGGAGAATTCTAAGGAAGCGCGCCAACAGCACACTACAGTACTAATAGTACTTACTATTACCCGACTTGACGCAGGCACTGAGGAACGGGCATCCTCCTCTCGCGCAGGACGTAATTGACACGCCTGCCCGATAAGGTAAGGTATACTCAAAGAGGTGCCTTGGAAACCTTTGAGGTCTACTTCACACACCGGGGTGCAGCGACATTTGGCAAAGCCACATCTTGTCCCTTTAGCCCCAAGCATGGAACTTTAGGTCAACCTGGCATGGGGGAATGAGACAACGCCGAAATCTCTCGGCCTTCTATAATCGCGGCCCGCTGACGGAATACGAGAATAAAGGTTGGCCACCGGAGCTTTCCGTCGCCACTCGTCCTTGGCTATTTTACCTATTACCTACTATTAGTGATTAGTGAGCGCGCTTGGCTTGGAGTGGCCGCTAGTTGCCGCGGGCTGGTACTTAAACGCGGCCATTTGAAAATCGGTTGTCCGGATGTTCGAACGCTGCTTCGTGATGGAGCACAATCGAGCAGTTGGGAAGATGAATACGTAAATGATATATAGGCTTGGGTGATTGCATGAACAGACCTGAGTCGTGCCGTAAATTTTTCACCAAGAAACTTCGCTAATGATCCTTACCATGATGACGACACCAACCATGTCCAGCATAGAACCGAAACCTATCATTCCTGCTCCTTTGATTTATCGTCTCCATAAATGAACTGTCAAACACAGCGCAACATATCAGTATTGAGATAACCGCTTTCGTAATCTGTCTCGACTCCGAGTGGACCTTCACTGTCCGTATGGCCGCATCGGAGGGTATCCGGGGACCATTGTCATGGGCATGCGCATGCCCGCATAGACTGGATCGGGGCTCTGCGCTCGGTTGAACAGTCCAATGAGTCTTCGACCAACAGATGGCTCCAGCTCCGTGCCGTCCCGTGCTATTTTCACCTCGCGGTTCGAATTCCACGGGTTGCGCAACCCTCGCGTGCGGTAGAATGGGAGTCGGCTTGTCGAAAGCCACTCAAGCTTGAAAGGCTTGCCCCAGGTTTTGGCAGCAATTTCCTCCACGCTGTTACTCTTCCCACTTGATAGATCACTCTCGGCATCCATATCAGATGACACTTCTGGCTCTTCCCGTTCAGCTTCCCAGAAAATCGTCCCTCTAGACGAGTCATCAATGATTCGTCCCCTGGGGGCATGTTCAATCGCTTCGGTCGGTATGGCTTTCGGAAGGTCCAGGTCGCTTGTCACCTGGGCTGTCGGCGCAAACTCAATAGCCGCCGCAGGATCTTCGTTGATCTGCGAAACCATTCTAGCGTAGCCAAAGTATTCGCCTGACTTGTTGGCCGAAAAAACCAAATAGACGCTGTCCGCTGCCTATTTGCACGTTGTCAGTGGCAATATTGCAGACGTTGAGCGCATCACTTGCCTTGAAAGCATCGTTCAACACCTCCTCGTTGTGTGACTGAGTGGCCCATATCCCAGTTTTGACGCTCAGGTCGAGATCCTCAACAGTTAAGCTCTTAAGAACGAAAAACTTATCCTTGTGCGGCGTCGTTTCACCTGTAGGGCCAGTCATGGGAGCCGCTTTCGGCTCAACCGTTGAGCTTGTCACTGCACCCTGCGTACCAGTAGGTATACCATCTGGTACCTGGTCCGTCCTTGCAGTCATTGTAGTCACTGATGGACCGGTAGGAGCTGTCACACCTGCAGCACTTTCAACAGTGCTTTTACGTAGTCGACTGACAAGGCGAACCGACTGGAACTTGGAGTCATGCAGCTTTTGCTGTGCAACAGTGCATGCTTCCTCGTCTCTGAAGTTGGCAAACGCACAGTTGCTCTTGGAAATCAGGAAGAGTGACTCCAACCCCTCCGTTTCCCTGCACACATGATGAACCAGGTTCATAAGATCCGTCTGCGGGGGTAGATTGCCAACCCAGATCGCATGTCCTATGAGCAGGGATTTAGCCAGTATCGACGGCCATCGACACAAATCGTCTTACCACTCTGTCGCGGCTTCCGTGGTGGGCCTCGTACGGCACTCTGCCGCGTTTCAGATCCACCCGGGCTTTGCTTCAGCTCGCTCCTGGGAGGAGATTGCTTCCCGGCTCTACCTTGTCGTTGCTTTGGAGGCTGTGTGTAATTCTCGCCCATTCCTGTCGTTCGTGGGTCGCCCATGCCTCCGTTTCCATTCATATAGTTTCCATTCAACATGGCATTTGTTACCGGGTGCGTGGAGGGGTGGTATTGGGGAGTAGGGGGATAGTAATAAGGTGTTTGTGGAAGGCCCATTATCATCTGGTTTGGATAGTAGGGTCCGCTCTGCCTCGGAGGCATAGTCGACGCTGCTTGAGCTTGTGGCATCTGGTTTCCGTAGTAATGTGTTATCTGTGGCTGCTGGACATAGTAGCCTTGTCCCGCGAATTGTGGGATTTGTTGTATCATATGCGGTGAGCTCGAAGGATGGAAACGTTGCTGAGTTCCATGTCCATGGGGGTACTGACCAGGCCGAAACGCCACGGATGGGAGAGCGTTTGCCATTGGTGTCATGTTATATGATCCAGGCCGGGGACCTGTAGGGGCTTGAGCCATATCGAACTGTGCTGTAAACGCTTGTTGCGAGACTGTAGATGGCTGATGGGACTGAAGAGACGCCCCATGTTCAGAAAGAGGTCGTTGTTCCCCCGGACTTGGCGATGGTCTGCTGGATGCTTCCGAGTCGGTGATCTTCGGGGTGTACTCCTCGCACGTTCCCACGTCCGAGGTCTGGGTGCTGGATATGTCTCCCATTTGGGTTGTCACCTAAAGAATATATCCCAATCTCGAAAAGCAAGCTCGGCTGCTATTGGGACGTCAGTCAGCAACTTTACCACCAAGTAGGCAACTCTCAGCGTTTGAATGACGAGAAGGAAAGCACTCCTACCTTCACTTAGATAGTGATACTGTGGACAATTCGCAGCTATATCCTTGCTAATGATGCCGCTCCTCAAAGATGAAGCCTGCGTAGTTTCTCAAGACAATCGCAAGTGAACAGGAATGATTCCCTCTTCTTCAGATAACCAAGAAATTTGGACCGTAGTTTATTGGCTGTGGAGGGTTGACATCGAAGAGTGGTTAGGAGGGGAAATTTCGAGCAGTTTAGGGCTGGAGTGCGTGTTAGAGCGGGCAACGCTGTTTCTCGCGGGGGGAAGGGGCAAAGAGAGCTTTGCTATCTAGGGTGTGAATCGCAGGTGCTTTGGTCAAAGAAATGTGAACGGAGGACTGTGATATGCCAAAGAAAAGGGATATAGTGGTAACGACAGTTCTCGAAAGGTGGTTGAAGAAAGGCGTATAATGCCCCACAGGGAGAATCTAGGTGGTCGAACGCCAGTTGACAAAGTACCAGGCGGCCGAGTGGGACAATATTGAGGCGGCGAGGGGATTTGGAATGACCTTTGCTGTGCTTCTTTTTCAGTGCAACAAGGATATGGTCTCAGAAGTCTCAGCCAAGGACCAGCTGAATAAGACGGATAGAATTCTCCTCGGACGGCTGACGGCCACGTAGATGGCTCAACGTTCAACGCACAGGCAACAAACAGTCGAGGGCAAAGGCAGGTGGACGGCTGAGGCGCAAAATAAGAGGAAGAAAGAGACACTGAGGCTGGTATGGAAAGTGTCTCAGCGGGAGGTAAAGCTAAGGTAAGCCAGCAGCGGGCTCTTGAGGTACGAAAGACGCAGGATATTCCAGCAGGGCCAATGTCCGTAAGAAAAGGAGGAGACCTTGTTAGTAGGCCTGCCAGTTTCTTGGAGCTTTGGGGGGTCGGGGGGCAAAAGCCATGCGGCAGGCCAAGGTCGAGAACCAGAAGGCTTTGGACACCGGGGATAGCGAGTGGCCAACAGCCCAGGCTTCCGGAGCTAGGGCTCAGGGAAGCCTTACTATGGTGGAGGGTAAAAGCAGGGAATGATGCAGGGATACGGTAGATGATCAGAAAGAGACCAGATGACGGGGACGATGGAGCCAGGGGGTGGGGTGTGAGGCCATGGGCGATATGGAACAATGGGAAACGCGGTGGAGGATCCCAGTTTTGCGAGACTTCGGATGGGAATCTGCCTGCCTTACCTGGGTGACTCGGTGGAGGACTGAGTGGAGGAAGAGTGAGAGGAGGCGGAGAGTGTGTAAGAAGCTAGGGGGGACCAGGGGAGAGCAAGTGGCATCTCTTGCATCACGGACGATGTTGAGAGTATAACTGGGCCATACCTACCTAGCCTACTAGCACCTTAGGGGCCGTTGGACCACGCGATACTCCAATAATGAGGCCCCTGTTCGGGTAGGGAGACAGCCGTCGGCGGGTTCCTGGAGGGATGCGTGAGGCGCAAAGGGCAGGCCTAGTGATGCCAATTGCTGATAATCTAGGTACTGTACTAGCTACCGAGTGCTATGGTAAACTTGCGTGCCCCCACCGTCCTGCTGGGAGTATGAATACTAAGGTAGTATCCGTAGATGGAGGGCCATCCGTCAGCCGACGGTGGCTGAGGGAGCAAGAGTTGCCGCCACCGTCCGTCGTCACTCTCTTCACGGAACATTCAGGTACCGGGTGCTACCGAGTTCGCAACGAGGGAACGAGGCAAGAGGCAATTTGGGAAACGGGGATTCGAGATGCAAGTTGGGGCCGAGAAACAGGCGCAAGACGCAGGGAAACGGGACCCGGGGAGAAACAGCCACACTCGCTTCTGGCGTGGGGGGTGTTTCTATAAGGTAGAGCAATTGGGTGGAGTGAAACCACAGACCATTTCCGACGCCGAACCAAGATTGTGGCGCAAGTTGGGCTCATGAGCTCCACGGGGGGTACCGTTTCCCAATGGAGGATTCTGATTAGAACGTACTATGTAGGTCTGTTGCCAGGGTTCTTTGCGTCCCTGGGAGATTTCCGTAACGTCTTTTTGGCTAACAGGTGTCACTATACAGGTGTTGATAGCTCTCGAGAGGGGATTTCAGTTGAAATCGACCAGATCAAGCAAGAATCGGGAAATGCCAACCGTGGAAGTGCAAGACATGGAGACTGAAATGTCCAGGTTGGGAACGTAAAACTCCCCGTCCCGCTCACGGGGTGAAAGCAACCGTTTTTTTTTTTTGCCACCGTCCCGTACTTGCTGCTTTGGGCTTTGGGGATATTGCTCCGGCAGGTGGTCTAGGATTTTAGCTCTGCCTATCAGCTTGACAAATTCATGCCACCCTTCAAATTTGAATTTGACGTCCCCTCTTACAACTCAATTCATATCCGACAATCATCGCGCCAACGACACACAGAATGGAGCGATACAGCGCGTCTATGCACGTACTTTGATAGTCTATGACAACCAGTCACTTGACACATACAGTACTCGACATTCCAGGATGTGCGCGACGTTCGTACTACTTTTAGGAAGCCAGTATACACAAAAACCCGTAAATAGAAGCGCATCCGCCCGCTATTCGGAACGCGTACGAAGCCGTTGCCACTGGGATGGTTCGAGACGGCCCCTTCTGAGCTGCAGGAAGCAGGGATCTGCAAGACAGGGTATAGCCGAGGCGGTAGGGTGGAGGTCCCTGAGATCTGATCGACACGCGACAGGCCCGCCGGAGCTCCTACCAGAGACCAAAAATCAAAAGTCAATCAGCTCCAAAGGAGGCGGACATCTTCGATGCCAGGGCCGACCCATGGACGGTCGAGCATGGGTGCTAAGGCAGGAAACCCATGTAATTGTGGCGCCTGCCCCGGTGCTCCTCCGACGTCTTATTACTGGTCGTTGGTCGTTCTCCTAGGCCTCGGCTTGCAGGTTGGACCATCTGAATAAGGCTTCGAACCACTCTGAAGGGTCCAGCCCGGTCCATGGCCCATGGGCCCATGGGCCCATTTGTCCAGGCGGTCACTCACTCTCCAAGTCCAGGTGTCCGACCAATGTTAGCCATGCAGCCATGCAGCCATGCAATTCTCAACCACTTCGACCCACCGAGTACAACTTTGGTTGAGTAGCAGATATCTCAAAGGGCTGCATTCTCGAATTGAGGCGATCACTTACGGCGAGCTCTTGACGGCAAGATCGACAAGCATCCACCGTCCCTCCAACGATGAAGGTTGCACTCCATCGCAACAAGCGTCGGGGAACTGCCTAGAGCATCGTTCGTTTGCCTAGGAGAGCCACGCAATCCTGGGACCCCCTGTTCGCCGGGGCCTTGAGAGGCAATCCACGAAAAGCCAGCCAGGCTTGTCAATAACTCTGAGAGATGTCGATCTATCCCAGTTTTCGTCCGACTTCCCCACCATCCCATCATCTTTCACTAGCTAAGACGCCCGGGCCTTAAGCCTCCCGCGAGACTAACGTCTTATTGGTGACCATTGTTCCGTCATCACCGCTTAGGCAAATATTGAGTTTCTGGGGTCCATTTGTGCCCTCGCCCGGCTGATCGACTATGGGATTTTCCCATTTCACGATTTTTCGGCGACCGTGTTCACTTGCATCTCCGGTTCTCGAATATCACTCTTCTCCGTTACCTATCTAAGCTTGAGTATCATCCCAATTCTGCACATCTATACTCCGGTCCTGTCGGTCACCCTTTTTGATAGCCACGTCCTACAAGTGCCATATCCGGACTGACAATGTGTACATGCTGATCTTTTTCCGGAAGAGACCCTCCGGCTGGCTCATCACACAAGTAAGCCCGCGCCGCCGGGTGACTAGGCTGGCCTTGACTGTCAAATCTCCTGACGGGGCCACAAAAAGTGGTCAATTATCTGCTAATCAGTGGCTGAAGAAAAACCACTTAGGAGAGAGTGTGGGAAGTGCACCGTTGTGGCCTTGTTTCGTACGTACATTATCCATTGGATGGCAAAGTACTAAGGTATTGGCACCGGCCACGACCTCCTTCTCTTGTCTGAAGCTCTCGCCACCGACCTTGCTGTCAACAGCGGGGTCTAGACCTTTCTCGCCGATCTTCACCGTTTCAGGTACAATTTTGCCTTTCTTCCGCCCGTCGCTCGCACAAAATCAGTAAATGACGACATGGCGACGATGATTACAAGCAGGCGTGCGCTTGCTTGCCTTGGTACAAGTACCTCCCGGTATTAGCAGCTTCGGCGATGGCAAAAACTACATCATCATTGGCTGCGGCGGTGGCCCCGATAGCGAGGTATCGTGCTTGTGGCTTGTGGCTTGTTAAGGCAAGGGGCAAATGTTAATTAATATTCGTCACCATTTCGAGCTTGTGCCGATGTTCAAGCCGCAGTGGCTCGCATGAGGCTTGAAGGGCCGAAGTCCCCGGACCCAAAAGCTCAACATGCTTGGGGTGTTCACTCGATTGTGACATTGGTCATAGTCATATCATTAGAGCTTTTAAAGTGCCATTCCCTGTCGAGCAAATAACTCAGTGGTTTGGTTAGTTCGGCAGCTCGGCAGCTCTCATCAGTCAAGTGGCAAAAGCCGCTACTCTGGCCATGTTTCTGGTATCCAAAACGCATCGCTGCACTCTATCGGTTACTCTTCTCTCGCTTCCCAGTCCTGCAAGGGGATGTCATGAACTGCCGGCCAGAACGGAAGATGTTGCTTTCGACCTTCATCACATGCCCGACCTCAGAGGTGGCAAATTTCAACCAAATGTCAGCGATTATCTAGGTGCCGAGGACACTTGCTGATCAATTTTGGTTAGAGCATAACATGCTACCACGGATGTACTGTAGCTCTCCTGTAATTTGCCGTCGGTGGAGGCATAGTGTCGACTTTCTCGACGTTGAAGGCTCACAAAATTTGCAGGTCCACTATGTAGATCAATTCTCGGGCTCGCCGTCTCGTCATAAAGCCAAACGTTTGTCGATCGCTAATGAAGCCTGTATCCGAGATGGGTTTGAGGCAGGACAGCGGGGTTTAGCGAGCACGTCGAGAGAATGCCATACGCGAGTAATGCAAAAGAACCACCACAGCACCGCCTTGGGACTTCCAGTGTCCCAACTACAAGTGTAAATACTAGTATTGATAACCAAACAAGCTTCATTCATATGTATCGGATGAAATCGATATCTAGGTGGATGGAGTCGTTGTCTCCATTAGTTGAACTTCATAGATCACCCACACACGCAAACTATGGATTTGTTTCATCACATCAGAACTTGATCTCCAGCTGTTGGCGGGCAAAGCCAGCCGTGTGCCGTTCCTGAAGCATACTAATAATAATTTACTGTAGCATTACACAACCCATACCTTTCTGTATCACTCCGCTTCTTCTCATCGCCCTGGTTCCCACCAATACTGGCAAAGGGTGTGGGTGTGGCTACCAAGAACGAGGATGACAGTCAGCGAGCGACTCTCAAGTCCGCCAAAAGGGTTATGCCAAGGAATGACATCCTTCATTGCCCGGTGCCACCCGTATCTGGGGATTGCTGTCTCCGATGAAGCAGAATTCGACGGCCAGGGATGGCCCTGGTCAATACTTTGACACAAGAGTCTTGGTTGAAAGTTATTTGTATGTTGCTGGTAGATGCAGTGAAAGGGCCACGGGACACTCCAAGGCCACGGGTCTCCCTACAGCGTGCCTCAAACAAAATGTCCCATCCAGTTTACTGCTATGTCTCGAAAGAGACCACTGCACACAACTGTAATTGCAATGCGACTCTGGGGAGCATACAGCTGGAGGTATGCAAGACGGTGTTGGCTCATGGCAATCACATCCGACCACGTTCGATGGCACTTCCATTTCCATGGCACCAATACTGATCGATTGCAAGGATGATTTGAGATAGACCCCTGAACAGCTGAAACGCTAACCGAGAGAGTCATCGAATGGTGTCTGCAGCTGGACAAGCTAGGCTTATATGCCAGCGCTCTTGGGTAGGTGTAGGTTTGTTCGGACGCTGCACAGGCGGTGCATCGTCACTGGATCATTTGGTCTGAAGCTTTGAACTGTGCTGTTGGCGACATGACGACATGACCACACAACGTTCAACGCCAGCGGCTGAACCAGGCAGAGTGTGATCGTCTACGAGGTTCACTACTGTCATCCATAGCCCGCAATAAACGGTGGTACCAACGACTCGTACTTCACCAAACGGAAATTCGAAGCCACATGCGATACCGTTGTCACAGAAGCTTCAGCTGCGGCATTGCTGGTGCCTGGATGCTCCGAACCCCAGTGCAACGGTCTAGGCCATTATGAGTCGATTTCGACATCAGTCGACTGGACCGTGGAGCTTGCGGTGAAACTTTAGCTCCCGGTCCGTCATTGACTACCCGTTTTAGATAGAAACTGTCAGTATGCTCGGCCTCCAGTTGACTAGTGCAACAAGCGGCTGCAAGCTATGGCATGCAGAGGACTCGAAGTTAGTGCTGAACCAACTGTAGTGTCGCAGTTGGCCGCACTTGTGGTGCCATGGAGACGTTCCAGAAGAGTCCAGGCACGTTGCTGTAACAATTGCCGGTATGCTCTGCCGGGAGGTTTTGAAGCCGTAGCTTGGAGACATGGAACTTAAGTGGTGGTGGAGCTGTATTTCTTACATATGGACGATGGAGTTGTGACGTCGATGAAAACCACGACATGGCATTTTCTAGCGTGGGATATCGGAGCTTGGATGAATGAACTCACACATGGGCTTGCCTAGTAATAGGTCGCTGTTGTTGGAGCGAAAGTCTACATCTGCGGACCTGCTGCGTATCGCCTCCTGCCATCTGGATGAGCAAAGAGGAGATGCTGCGTGTGATAGATATCATGCTGATGGCCATCACCAACGATGTACATCAGAGCTCTCTAATTGGGCAAGGAAGCTCGAAAACACGAGCCTCAGGATGGTTACACTGTAAGCTAGAGAGTCGCACGTCGCTTCAGATCATACAAACACTGAAAGATAAGTATGCAGCATACGAGTGATTTGTTTCAGGATGACTGCAAAGAAGGCTCGTTGATTCCGGTGTCTCGTCTAGTAAAGTCCTGTTATACACTCTCAATTGCTCCATTCTCCCTTTAGTCCTTCTTCAAGGGCAAGAACGTTTCCTCAATTCCATCCTTGGTAATGATAACCATTTGGAGGTTGTCACCGACCTCGATGTGACGTTCCACCGCGCCGTCGAATGCGTCCTTAATCAAGGTCTCAACCTCTGTCCGTGTCAGGGGGCGCCGCTCCCGCTCCTTCAGCTCATGGCCCTCTCCGCTTCCTGGGATGTACTGGTTCTTGAAGTTGACCTGGTTGTCAAGGAAGGGCATGATCAAGCTGCCCGCAGCACCGCCGGCACGGCACTGCTCCCGCTCGTAGCTCCCCACAGGGTCGTAAGAATATACGGCACCCTTGCCCTCCTCATCCAGGCCACCGAGCATCGCATGCGAGTAGTAAGGAAAGAATCGCTTTCCGTAGAGGACTGTAGAGAGGCGCTTCGCGCAGGCGTTGACAGTCATGGGCTTGCCGTGGCGGTAGCGGTAGATCTTGCAGATGGTGTCGAGGTGGTCGCGGAGGGCCTCGCCGTCGGCAGCGAAACCGACCACCGACAGAACTAGTGTGGCGTCGTCCTGGGAAGCTGTGGTGCCGCCGATCTTGAAGACCTTGGGCGACATGCGAGAGTTGATGCTGTAGCCGCTGGTGTGACGTGTGTCGCCGGCCATGATGGTGAAGTCGGCGCCAGAGATGGCAAGGGTAGAGCCGCCATTGTCGGTATAGCTATTAGAGGTCAGAGAGGTGTCGTGCACGTCGGCAGAGTCGGCTTACGGGTTGAATCGATGCTCTCGAAACTCGCCGCTGTTGTTCTTGGGGGCTTCGGAGAACGAGTAGTTGGGCCCGTTCATCAAGGGGTTCTGGCTGAACATAGCAGCCATGATTGCGGAAGTGTCAAGGATCGAAAGCACTCGAGGGCTAGAGGATAAAGCGATGTGTGGCGGAAATGGAGTTGATTTTCGGCGGTTGGTGTTGGAATTGACGTTGCCTTGTCGCTTGAGCTGAGGTGGTCAACGACGCACGCGTCAAGCTTGCAGCCTTGCCTGTGCTCGGAGCTGGGGTAGCTCAGGATGACTAAGCCTGCATGGCAGGGGTTCACCTCCTAACTGGCCCGCCATTTCGCAGGCGCATCCAGCCTCAGCTCGTGGAATACGTTGTGTTGACAACGGTCTTTTTGGCTTCACTCGGTGTATTATCTCATTTTGCGTTTGCGGTCGCCTTCCGCTAATGTACTCATCATGACGGGCGACATTCGGTCCAAGGCGCTGCAGAAGATAGCCGCACTTTCGGCGACCAGCTCCACGACATCATTCGACCGATCCGACCTCGACCGACTGTGTAGGGCGTGTCATGCCGGGTCGAAGAGCAAGGACTACGTCAATGGCTATCAGAATAAGAACTCTCTTGGCCGGGTGCCTATGGTCGGTAGATCCGAGACACAGAGTGCAAGGTTTCAGGTCGTTAACAGCTGCAGTCGATTCGCGAATTCGAGGTCCTGATCGCATTGTGCAAGACGGCACCGCAGATCAAGTCTAGCCAGAGCGCACAGAGGCTCTCCTATCAGTTGTTTCCGTATATACTTGAAGCACACGTCCAGGTCTTCGTCCCATCGCCCGCCTTCCAAAAGATCGATCCGTCGCCGACCGAAGCACTCGCTTTCCATGTGACAGGCGCCCTGCTCGCCCTCGGCATCAACTACGATGAGCTGCAGGAGAGCGTTGCCGGCAAGGTCTGGGCATTCGCAAGCTCGTGTAGACGCGCTACCGAGAGCATCATCTCCCCTCAAGCGGGAGACCCCGACAACCCTCACCTACAAGATGCGATACGAACCGCGACAATTGCCGTGGCACTGCTTGGATTTCTCGATGCCGCTGCTGCCCAAGCCGACTTTTGGAGGGCTGGCGGTCGGCTAGCCATAATCAAGGAGATCAGGGAGCTTCTTTCGGAGCCGTTCTTGATCGCAGTGGAAACAGCGCTCTCGACTATCCGTAACTCTCATAGTCAGGAGCGTGAGGTCAAAGATTGGAGGAGATACTTGCGCCAGTATGCCTCATCTGGACGCCCGCTTGGAGCAATGCTTCTACACCGAAGCTTCGCATGGCTCGTCGTCTCAAGCACCTCGCTGATGGCGATGGATCCTCGGCCACTGCGACGTTCTCACGTCCTCGATATCTATATTGCAAAGGGCGATCAACTCCGTCAAAGCTTCGCTCAAGCGCACGAAGTAGACCCTCGCACTGTCGAGGAATACGCTACCTTTGCAATTGAAGAGATTCAATATCTCGAAGAGGGTGCCGACTTCATCCGTATGGGATCGCCCGACCAACAGAGCCTCGCCTATGCAGTCAAGGCTGCGGCTATTATTTCCTATCTCAACTGCGCTCTACTCAACGAAGAAGCTGCTGATGAAGAGATACTCATGGCCTGGCTCCAAGAGACTTTGGACGACCCTGTGCAGATGGAAGATGTGACTCTCGCCTCAGTTACGTTGCGGTGCTTGGCTTTAATCTGCCAGGTCTCCCCAAACTTCTCTTCCAATGTGAGCCGCATCCTACCTCGATTTATTGTACAGGGCGCGCCCCAGAAGGATACCGTCACAATCGCCTCCAACTGTCTTGCATACGTCCTCAAGATGCTCTCCAAGGATGCTGTAATTAGCACTCTCTACACGCTAGGCAATGTGCTCAGCCCTGGTTCGGAGCAGGCATTTGCAAACGGTCAGATTGATGGAGCAGCAGCTGAAGGGGGGCTAAACCCCATCTACGCCAATCGTCGTTCGATTGGGAGCTCTATTTCTCTCCAGATGTATGGCGAGGAGGAGACCGCAGTTGTTTCTGGCAACGTCGTGCAAACTATATGCGGCATTGCGGCTGCTTTCAAAGATGAGAAGATTACCGCCTTGGCCCAATCCATGTTGCAGCAGAAGCTAGAGAAGGTCAACACAGGCGTAGATGCCCGGATCATCAGCGGAGCGGCAGCCTTGGCCCTTCAAGGTGGGCAGCTTGAGTTTCGCTCTCTGCTCAAACTATATACCAGAATGAGCCATACTGGAGTTGTTGACAACCAACTGTTCCTTTTGGAAGCTGTAAGTGTAAACCGGGTTGTTGACATCAAGTTACTGACTTGCCTAGGTGAGAAACGCTCGCACATTCATCTCTGCCAACATTCACCGAGACTCGCAGTTGTTCGATATTTACTTTGAACACCTGCTTGATAGTATCATTGGACTGGGCGATGCTCATTCCTCCAGCCATACCAAGGAGTCCGATGTGCAGATGGCTGCAAAAGAAATTGCTGAGCTCCTGCATCCCCTGGCTATCTTCATGTCTAGCAACGATTTTGCTTCTGAGCCCATTGCTAATGACGAGACCTACTCACTCCTTCGAGATGCGTGGTTCAATATTGTCATACACGGGTTTACCACCAATACAGATCGTGGAAAGCAGTACATGAACGAGTTGCGGGTAATTGCCGTCCATTCCCCGCCGCTCGTTGCGGAACAGCGAGGCGAGCAAGTTGAGAGCGACATTGAACTCAACACTGTGCTACGGCGAGGCTTCAGTAACGATAGGGAGTCGTCACAGAAGAAACTACTCAGCGACCTCGTCCCTACCAAGGCCAACGACATTAGGAGCCTAAGCTACCGCAAGGTGATCTTCCTGCAAGCCGCCTACCTTATGGAGACCCTCCGAGCAGACTCAGGCGACTGCACAAGGGTCCTGTCTTATTTCCTGGAGCCGAGCATGTCAAAGGGCGAAGTCAGCAGTGCAATGGAAGGCGTCGCAGCCGCAGTCGTCGACAAGTACATCAAAAAGACCCAGGCAGGCGTCGAGGCCACCTTCTCTGCGCAATACGCTGCTGAACAGCTTGCAACTGTCTTTTGTGGCTGCTGCCACCGTATTGAACGCGTCCAGCAAGCTGCATTTGCTTGCGCAGACCGCCTTCTTCGCGATATTCCCTCAGCTTTAAGTCACAAAACTTCCCTCTTTGCGCTACTGGAGCTCCTATCGTTAATGTGGTCAAGCTGTCTTGAAGCAGAAACTGATCTGTATGACCCTCGATCAACCTTCACATCAGAACTTGGGGGTGTAACTGTCCAGCTCTCGGATGACTACGATTTTCGAAGGTGGACGGTCGACGTTCTTAGCCGCAGAGCAAAGGTCTGGGTCAATGCTGCTATCAATATCTCTCCTCTAGATGTGAAGGGTCTTTTGCAGACCTACCTGTCTGAGTTCAATGATGAAGGAGCATATGGCCACGTTTCTCTTGGGAGATCATTTGCCCTAGAACTGGGATCGATTATCCCTACGACAGACAACCGTTTACAGTCCATGGATAAGATTGGCAACACGAGCATCAACACAGGTTCTGATTTTGTGGCGCAGTACACAACACGCCAGGAATACCGATATGGCGAGACACTCCCTGATCGTGGCACAGAGCTTATCAGTTTTATGAATCACAACCGCCGCCTTTCCTTTGTTGAATCGGCTGTGAAGGAGAGCGCCAACGCAACCACTGCTTTGGCCCACGTTGAGGCTAGAATCTTGAGTAAGAAGGGCAGCCCCATCGTCGAAGTCCGAGACATTCTTCGCAGGGCAGCAGCTCTACTGTGCCGCAGTGAGAAGGATGAAGCTGCCATCGCCCACTATCTCGTGAGCATCCCATTCGCTTTGTTCACGAAGCAGTCTATCAAGCTTGGAGTTTCACTGTGGCTTGGCGTGATCAACGAGAACCCGAGTCTGGAACCGAAGCTTCTAAACGAAATTGCTCAACAGTGGGAGTTCACCCTTACCAGGAAAGTTGGGCTTTTCAGTCCAACGCTGAACCACGTTGATCCTTTCTTCCTGAAAGAAGAATTTGCACCCAGCGAGCTGGAGGCCTTAGCAAAGAAAAAACAACTGGTGCATGACCTACTTGCCCCTCACGTTCGGCTACTCCAGTTCTTCGCCAGTCATTTCAACGCTACAAGGCACGGCAGCCCCGATACGCAGAAGGTATTTCTCCGCATGCTCGACCTTACACTCGACGCGATGAAGCAATCTGCCACCCATCCTATGGCCAGAGAGATCCGGTTTCAAATTGTCTTATTTGGGTTGCGGGTTCTGCGGGCTAGCACCACGGTCAAGCCAGCCGCACAGTGGAGGCTCAAGGAGAGACTCCTAACGGCAGGTTTAGCCTGGTTTAGGTTCTCACCTAAATGGTCGTTCGGGAGCAATATCCTGCAGATCAAGACTGAGATCAGACTCATCTCCGATGTTCTCGTAGCGCTGCAGGCCGTCTCATTCATTGGCGCCCAGACTGTTGGGAACATCAAGTCACTCCAATCCAAGGAGCAGCTACTTGATTTATTACTCAGGAACGAGCAATCTCGCCTACTCGTCTGGGTAAACCCTCTCAACAACGTAATAAACCAGACTCTGGTTCAGCCAGCCAACAAGTCAGCAACAGAGGCTGCTCTGCTACCTCTTATACATACTGCCTGGTGGCAGGATCCAGCTATCGCAATTGAGCTGGCTACCAGATTCCCATTTCCGCGCCTCCAGCTCGAAATCAGAGCCTTGCTTCTCACTATGCCGGAGAAGGCAGTTTCTGAATCTGAGGCTCTGCATTTGATCTTTGGAGGAATGTTGCCGGGGGACGTCGGCTTGCAACAGCTCAAGGTTCGTCTCGACTTCTTTCTATGGCACTACACGCCCCTAACTTTGATAGTACCTGTTATACTGGGAGCCTGTGAACCCTGTCACGGCCGTGACAATGTTCTTGCCGGCTTACAAGGACCACCCTTTCGTGATTCAATATGCCATGCGTGCGCTTGAGAGCCACTCAGTTGATGTCACATTTTTCTATGTTCCCCAGATTGTCCAAACGCTCCGTTACGATGGTCTTGGATATGTGCGACGGTACATTCTTGAGACCGCACAGTTTTCCCAGCTATTTGCTCATCAGATCATCTGGAATATGAAAGCAAACTCGTACAAGGACGATGATGCGCAAATTCCGGACGAAATCAAGCCAAAACTAGACATTGTCATGGATAAAATGATCGAGAGTTTTGCACCCGAGGACCGTCAATTCTTTGAGCGAGAGTTCTCCTTCTTTGACGAAGTCACCGATATATCTGGAAAGCTCAAGCCCCTTATCAAGCGATCCAAACCAGAAAAGAAGCAAAAGATTGAGGAAGAGCTGCGCAAGATCAAGGTCGAGGTTGGCGTCTATCTTCCTAGTAACCCCGACGGTGTGGTTATTGGTATCGACCGCAAGTCCGGAAAGCCTCTGCAGAGTCACGCCAAGGCACCATACATGGCCACATTCCGCATCAAGAAGAGCAAGGGTGGTCTGTCAGAAGTAGGTGAGATGATGGAAGAGAAAGACGGAGGTAACCACGAGACCCCCGAGCATACCGTCGAGGTCTGGCAGTCTGCCATTTTCAAGGTCGGCGATGACTGTCGGCAAGACGTCTTGGCGCTGCAGATGATTGCAGCCTTTCGGGGCATCTTTCACGACGTCGGCCTTGACGTTTATGTCTTCCCGTACCGAGTCACCGCCACGGCACCCGGTTGCGGTGTCATTGATGTGCTGCCGAACTCGATTTCGCGAGACATGCTAGGTCGTGAGGCCGTCAACGGGCTGTACGACTACTTCATCTCCAAGTACGGCAATGAAAACTCTCTTCGGTTCCAGCGTGCCCGCAGCAACTTTGTCAAGTCGATGGCTGCCTACTCAGTCATCTCATACCTGCTGCAGTTCAAGGATCGCCATAACGGCAACATCATGATCGACGACGCCGGCCACATACTTCATATCGATTTCGGCTTCTGCTTCGATATTGCCCCCGGTGGTATCAAGTTTGAGCGTGCCCCTTTCAAGCTCACGACCGAGATGGTTGCGGTCATGGGTGGCTCCATGGAACACCAGAGCTTCAAGGCCTTCGAGGAGCTCTGCGTCAAAGCCTTCCTTGCCAGCCGTCAATACTGCGAAAAGCTTAGCCAGCTTGTTTCTCTCATGATGGACAGCGGCCTACCGTGCTTCAAGCCCGAGAGTGTCAAGCACTTCCGTGAGCGTTTTGTGCTGGACAAGAGCGAGCGTGATGCAGCCAACTTCATGAAGCACCTCATCAAGACGAGCTATTCGAGCCACAGCACAGGCATCTATGACCAGTTCCAGCTGCTGACCAACGGCATTCCCTACTGAGGAGGATAAGAGGAGGACTAGTGTTGGGAGAAGATTGAGTGGTAGTTCGTCTGTCTAAATTCCTGTTGGATTCTAATGGTGTGTTAAACCGGAGAGCCCTTGCCTTGCCAGTTCTATGACGATTGGCTTCCCTTTGTAATAATACACACAACTTTGCCAAGTCTTCAGAACACAGAACGCCGTTCTATGTCTTGGTCCGCGCTGTTGAAACAAATCCAATCTACGCGCACAACTCCAAAACCCCGGCATCTATGAAAGCTCTGCAGAAGCCCGTCGCTCCGGTCTTTTTCGCTTACAGTAGGTGCAAACTTGATTAGATTGAGCTCTCCGCCCACGGCTGCTCCAAGGCTCAGCTCATTTCGGCTTCGCTGTGGCGGACCCTCCTTTGAGCATGTGGGTCGGTGCGTTGTAGCTCGTATAGTCGACGTGGACAAAGGCTCTGTCGACGATGGGCACGGCCTCAAGGAAGTATGTGAGCACCTCACTGAGATCGTGGCTGTCCTTGAGGGGCGTGGCCGCGGAGAGGACGATGTCGACTTCGACAAATAGCTTATCACCGGCGTGGTAGGCTCGCAGGTTCTGGATCTGGCGAATAGCCGTGGCGAAGCGCATGGTCAGGTACAAGAGCAAGTTGCGCTCGTCGGGCTGAGCCGAGAAGCCTGAAAGGTTGCGAACGTGGTGGGCCGAGGTCTGGCTCCAGTTGAGGATGACGACCATGGAGAGCAGCAGGCCGCCTGCCGCGTCGAGCCACCAGACGCGTCCATAGAAGCCGACTGCTCATGAGGAAAGAAGGCAAAGGTCAGTGGTGGCTTTCATACAAGCAGTCGAGGTATACGCCGGTGCGATCTCGTATCACGATCTGGAATCACTCACTTATAGGGAACAGAATGGAGCCCGTATTGAAGATGACATCCGTCTTGGCGTCTTCGGCCCTGTGGGTGGGGAAAGTACAGTTAGAGCTGGATCGCGCGTTCGGGTCTGGATAAGACTTACAGAGCCCTGACACTCGAGTTTCTGACAAGGCGGCACCATACCCAGCAAGCACCCTTGATGACGATGGTTGTTACCATGATGGCGATTGCGGGGATGCCGAGCTCAAGAATGCGGTGTGCCGGATCCATGAGGCGCTGGATACATTCAAGGCTGACCTGACAGAAGGACGTGATCATGATAATGGAGAAAACAAGAACGCCGAGGGGTTCCAGCCTGGGTACAACTGTCAGTCTCTTGCTGCGGTGCTCCGAAGCTGGAAATATGCTAGGGAGATACTCACTTGCGGCGACCGACGGGATAGCTATACTGGTCCTGGTGACTGGCAGAAATGAGGCGAGTGGTTATCCAGACGATCACGGTGCTGAGAAAGTCGAGTACGGCATCGACCAAACTAGCAAGGACGGACATGGACGGGACGGATACGACAACGACTAGCTTTCCAGCGAGGAGAATGGCGTTGGCGATGAAGTTGACCCAGATAGCCAGGGTCACGACAGGGTCGTCGCTTTCGATATCAGCATCCTCCAACCACGGCAGGTTGGGCTTGGGGCCTGCGCCATCCTTGAGACTGCGCGGTGCCGAAATCGGATCCTCGTGGTCTGAATCGCTCTCCTGGCGATGGAGGAGCGGCAGGCTCTCTGAAGAGCGGAAGATGTCTTGTGGGGTGCGATTAGGTGGAAGCTTAGCAGGAGCATTGTTGCCCTTGGCGGTGCCGTAGGATCCTGGGGTGAAGGACTGAGGAGTCGAGCCGTTCGGAGGAGGCGAGTCGGACGAGAACGAAGGTTCTTCTGTGATGGTGTCCGGGACATCAACGGGGCGGAAGGCAGAAGCCTCCAGCTCGGTCTGGTATTCATTGAGCAGCTCGTGGGGGATCGCAGAATCGAGAAGCGCGTCGATGTAGAGGTACTGCTGGATCAATTCATTGGTTCGCTCGTAGTACTCTCGCCTGTGGTATCTCGTTCAGTCCCGCGAAAAGCAAAGGGCGATGACGGCATGTGGACCTACAGGGGTTTGGCCATGGCAGCGAGCTCTTCCTCGGGTTTCCAGTACTGCTCCCAGCGGTATCGCGGGTTACTCCTACCGATGAGCTTTGCGCTGCGGTTCTGCGGTCCATTGAGCAACTGCGTGAGGCGGCGCTCGTCGGCAAGCAGCCTACCAAGCTCGTCGTGATCGTGGCGGCCGAGCATCAGGGCCGCTTCCTCATCGTCGGGGCCTGCCCAGAACATGGCTGCTGAATGAGACGGGTGCGAGTGCGGAGATCCAGCCATGCTTTGCACGCTCTGCGAGGAGCGATTGCGAATGAGGGTCTGGAGCGCGCCGGTGCGAGTGCCCAGAGGGTTGTGGCCTTCGTCGCTACCGAGCAGCGAAGGGCGCCTCACATGGCTCGATCTGGGGGTGCTTGGGGAGCTCATGGTCGCGCAGGGTAGAGGGTCGCCCGCGAGAGCGAGACGCGCGCGAGAGGAATGGAGGGAGAAGGGAGAAGTAGGGGGCGCCGAACGAGGCGCAGGGCGACGAAGTGGAAGGGAAAGTATATGGCAGTGGCGGCACGATTGTGTGAAGTTGAAGTTGAAACTTGAAGCTGAAGCTACGGGCTAGTTGGGCTAACAGGACCCTAGATGCATGTGGCTGTTTTTCCGATTCTCCGACGCTCAGAGTCCCGAGTATCTAAGACTAATTGATAGGAAAGATCCGCAGGCCCTTAGAAGCGAGCCTGGGGAGGGCCCAAAAAAAAAAAAAAAAGAGAGAGAGAGAGAGACGAGAGATTGATTAGATCCAATCCATCTCCACTATTCGCCCACATGCTCGACGCTCCGCCGTACCCTGGGGCCCAACTTTTGCGAGGTCGCCTACTCCAGAGACGGTTTAGAGCCTATGGGTCCCTTGCTTTGTTGGGAAGGCAACAGGGGGTTAAGCTTAATTGCGAGATGCACCGAGTCGTGCAGCGGGACTTCATCGAGGAAGAAAGACAGGGTGTCAAGACGCGATCATAGCGAACCCACCACTGGGCAGTAACTGATGTAGCTTGGGAGTTTATGGCTGCATCTTGGTCCTGCATCGGGCAAGGTAAGTAGGCGAACGTCAGGATTCAGCTTCGCAGGACCAAGACCTTGAGTGGGTAAGGGCTCTAGGGTTCGTATGAATGAACCAACTATAGGGGGATATGCGTGCGTGAAACCCTGGTTTTGGGTTTCTTGGCGAGAGCGACAAGGCATGGTATTCAAGCACAGAGCTAGTAAATTGCTGGCACGGAGGAGAGCCCATCCGTACTGCATGCCGGTTCATTAATGAGAAATAATCATATGCCTCCGTTACTGTTTTGAGAATGCCGTTCATTGCCTCACCAGCCTACAGGGTGAGAGCGAGGGTAACAGCCCGGCCAAGGGCTTCCAACTTCCAACTTTTAAGCTCCGAACTCGCCCTTCATCAGTACAGTATCGGCCGGGTCTTAGGAGCCAGGATTGTGTGCGAGAACCTTTTCAAGTACCAGGCTCGCCCTGAAAAAACCAAGTGATTTCGAGTTCATTGTCCGTCCCCGGAACGGAAGGTGGAAAAAGACACCGTACAGCGCTCTGTTGGACCGAATGTCGCTGGTTGGCCCTGAGTGGAGGGCGAAAGACAACGTTGCAACCTTGGCCAACAAAAACCGCGTGTATTTCATTGAGAGCTTCGGCCGAGGCTGCTGATATGGCGGCGGTCGTCATCATGTGCCCCTCATCCAGTTACATCCTTATCCACATACTCGGGCTTCGGGCTGAGCATCGGATTTGACTGCGCAGACCCGGTACCTTTTGCTCTTGTAGGCAGAAGGGCCCGGCCAGATACAAAGAACAATGGCGAGCAGGCACTGCCAGCAAATAAGCGCACACGAAGATGTAGACTCAGTATCAATTAGTAGTGGTGGATATGGCAAGGTAGCTTTGCTCTTTGTTCCTGAACGGTTTCGGCGTGTTCCGAGCTGCAACTGGCTAAACGGACGTTACTGGGCTTATGCTTTGTGGCTGGCGGCTTTCACATGGGAATAGGTTTCCTTTGGGGCCTGCTAGATAAAGGTCGCTGCGACGTCCAGAGTTGCCGAATTGCTGATTTCTTGATACCCTGCCCTGTTGTCCAGAATAGCAATGCAATGAGTGTTTGACATACTCCTCTCGCCATTGATACGGGTCATGCCCCGCGCAATAACAGTCTCCCTTGTCATATATGGATTCTTTCTTTGGCTGGCCTCGTCAAACCATTCCTTGCCCAATCCCTCTTCGAGCACACTGTGCGGTACACACCTCTGACTTTGCCTCTCCTCGAACCCTAGTGCCCCGGGCATCGGTCGTTGATCCACAGTTCATCGGCATTACTGAAGCTGCTGTGTGTCTGTCTGTCAGTAAGAGGACTACGTAACTGGAAATCGAGCAAGCAAGAATTATCTGCCACGGTTCTACTACGTAGTAGCCAGATTGTAGACCTTTTTTTTTTTTTTTTTTTTTGTTGGTTTAGAGCCATGACCGCTCCTGATGGTGACCGCTTTGTAATACAAAAGGGGGAGAAGGGGAAGTCTCTTCCATTGAAACACCCCTGGGTAATAACGGTCGGCAGTAAAGGATGAAGCTCCACGGGTTGCGGCTTGTCTGGTCGTTATTGTTGACGTGTTGCAGGGCCGGCCCTTGTCGTTGGTGATCCTTCACGCCTGACAGCACACATCCCACATCACACAGTACACAGCGAGCAACACCGCATGAAGAAGGGGGGCCGCATAAAACTGGAGAAGGGATAGGGATAGGGAAACAAGCTTCGGTCTTTGATCCATCGGGCGATGACCCTCGATGTGCCTTTAATAGCAATCCAGTCGCTGTCCGCACGTAGTCAGGTAGTCTACGTACTGTGTTAATCGCCATACGCTCATGGCGGCTCTCGGTTTGTGGACCCATGTACTGTATCTATCTGTATGATATGGATTTTGCCTTGTGCGTGACGTGAGACGACGGAGCCGCGCGTGTCGGCGGCGAGCATCTTAATCTCTCTGCTGAGATCGCTGGTGCCCACCACCGTGCTTTGAGTACAACCATCAAGCAACAGGACAATGTCAATTTGCAGCAAGTCTTACCTGTCAGCTTGGGTGTCAGCTGATGTAGCTGACTGTAACCTAACTACTATGGAGAACTCTCCGTACTCCGTACACGGCGGGGAAGGGCAAAAAGCTGCTGTGAGACGGCTTGCCACAACCGACCTCTTCTGTTTATGGCATCCTCAAGAGTCGCGGATTACCGATGGCTGAACTTGAGACTGCTGTTCTCTTGGCGGAATCATTGCTGGTCTTGGATGGATACCTTGTGTGAATCTTCACAGATCGCGGGGATAGCTTCAGGAACCATCATTAGCCATTTCCCTCCCTTTTCCCTCCTTCACTGCCTCTTCCACACGGAGCTCACATCTCTGTGCGCATCATGGCTGGCAAGACAAGGCGAACAAGGTTGGGCCCTCAACTTGTTGCATTAGCCAAGCTTTGCTCTAAAAACGCCGACCATACCCACATAGAGACAGGGGCCGGAGGGAAAGGAGGGCCCCTTGCTTTCTGCTCAAAGAATGATGACTTTCAACTGACGAGACGACGTGCCTGACTTGACCTGATCGGGCTTGAGTCGGGACAGTTGGACTCGCTAGCATCGATCAGGTTGCATGAGGGGGAGGTTTAGAAACGCACCGGCCAGGTATGGATACAGTGCAAGAGTAAGAAGTGGAGAGACGGGTACGCGTCGCATCGTATTGATATTCTTTCCCTCCCTCATGGCCCCCGACATACGGGCTCCCGATCAAGTTTTTCGTGCAGAAGCAGAAGCACCGGCACGCTGTGAAGCCCGAGCGAGCTTGCTCGTTGGGATCGACGGCTCCCTCCTGTAGATCGCATCCATCGCAGACGTCAGTGGCAGCGGGCTGTGGACAGGGGCTGGTTTGAAGAGAAGGGCTCTCGGTATTCCGGAAGAAAATGAGAGAAGAGAAGATCCATCAGCAATCGAGGGTCGTGCATGGGATGAAGGTTGATGTTAATGTGGGAACCTGGCTCGTGTCTCGATTCGATGTCGTGTTGTCGCCCTTGTTGTGTTGTTGATGGGTTACAGTGGATGGATGATTGAGTGTCCCCCCTGGCGTTGTGGCCCGAGCCCACCTGCAGCAAGGTACCTTCCTACTCCACCACGGTAAGTACCTTATGTACCTTACGTAGTAAGTAGTTGGCCCTGAACCGCTAGCCCGTGGACGAGGTAGGAGAGGAAGGGGGAAAAAGGCCCCAGCGGGAACGGCGCGCCCGTCTACCCTGGGAGCTCATTCAATTCTTTGCCAGATCCAACATCCGGGTGCGCCGGGGTGGACCTGGCGTACTTGGCACTTCCGGTGTGTCAGAATGAGCAATTCGGCCTCCAATGTATTTATTATTGGCACTCTTGACTTGCATCAAAATTGAAGGGCCCCTTTCCAAAGTTGTAGGGGGAAAAAAGATGGAAAATGGCCTCCAGTACCATACAATGCAACATGTGAACCAGAGGCAAGCTAGGTAGGTCAAGCATTAAATGGAACTCCAGAACCACATCTAAACTCCACAATTATCTTCAATCCTTGAGACATTGGCCACCAAAATAGAAATCTGCAACGTGGTGGAGTACATTCTCACCGGGCACAGCTGGACCCAAATCCGCGCTTAAGGTAGTAGTAGCAGGGAAGGCCTCGGTACCTGACTGGGGCCCGTCTCCCCGGCCGTCTTTGGGAACTCATCCGGGGTCGCTATTGAACAAAGAAAATAAACGAGACCCAAACAGACGTCTGGTACCATGGTAAATGTCGATCGGGTCGTGAATTAAAAGGTAGAAGCTTGCGTAGTTCCCTTATTCACTGACGTGACTGTGTACCCTTTATGGCATTCATACGACAGAAACGGCCAGTCCAGACAGACTGGACCTTGAAGATCAATGAGATAGGTAGCCGCCCAGCCCGGTACGGTACGTACTTAGGCAAAGTTCGTGACTTTGCCTCTAGACACGATAGCTTAAGGTAATTAAAACGTCCTCGTTCAGGCACAGCACCGGGCTGAAAGCAGTCGAGAGACGCGAGGTTCATCAACGGGAGCCAGTTCGAAACTCCTGATCCTAGAAAGTGGATGGAAGACCTCGGCGCTAATTTAGCAGCATGATGCAGCGAGACATTCACGTCTCCTCCAGCTGCAGAACATCCCGGTCCGGTTCAAACCCAACTCAACGGCAGTTTGGTGCTCAACTATCAACTGGTGACCCCCAAACGTGCTTCCATACTTTAGAAGCACCGGGCGCTTGACGACGCTATCGACAAAATATTGCTTCCCTTCGATGCCACCTAATTCACCGGACCATGTGGGCGCTACAAGTACGTTTGTGTAAACACATGCCTCAACCACCCCGTCGGACGTGGCGCATTGGCGTCCCATCCAATGTCTTGCTTTCGTTCTCGCAAGCCTCTTTTGACTTTCCCGGGGCCCTCTCAGAAGCCACTAACAAGTCTGCTCCTTTGTGACCTGGCTCGCGCTTATTCCAGTCGAAATGAAACCAGGCAGCCTCTTGAACCCGACGCTGTAATTATCCCGCTGAGTAGTACGGATACCTTACCTGGTATTACTGAAAGAACACTGAAAAACGGCTGTCTCGGCCGGGGAGGGGGCTCTGAGACTAGCGCCTGTCCCGTCTCTGATTCTCACCCACTCCAGAGTTCAATAGGCACCGTCCACTGATTATTCCGGGGCAGGGAGCCACCTCGAGTTTCCGATTATAGACCCCTAGAGCTTGGCCTGGGCCGGCTGAGCATCACGTCTGCCTTCGAGGTACGGACATTGCTGTTGCTGTTGGCATTGATGCTTGCAGCATGGCGCGCGGCGCGACCGTTACCATGACCCTGGCGACATGGGGACTGCCTGTTCTTATGGAGCATAAAGTACTGTAATGAATGCTAGCGGAGCTGTAAAAAATCGAGAACAGGATACGGACGGATTGCTGGATGTTGGGCGTACAGGGCCATTCCATCAGAACTCCCGAACCAACGAGACCCGTAGCCATGCCCCCAACTTGCCTTCTAGTCCAGCCCATTGGACTCTTTTGGTCAAGCCTCTTCCGCTAGGACGCCTTGTTGGCACTTCACTTTGGGGCCTGGTTACTACTAGCTTACGAGATCTCACTGAATCAACCAGAGCATCACCGCCGCAAGAAGAGTCGACGCTGCGCTGCGTTGGGTTGGCGGGAACAAGGGAAGCAATAACACTTCGCTCCCTATTTGGGCCAACTTAATACTTGGGAGTAATTAATCATTTGGTCGCTACCTACCTAGTACTTTGTTCTTACTCCTCTCTCCCGTCGCTTTGCAATCTTTCGCCCGGTCGTCCACAGTCGCCCATTTCCTGTCCTCCCCGACGTCTGCTCAACTTTGCTTCCTCTTCTTGTCGCTCGCTTGCTCAATTGCACGTTTGCTCCGCCGGAGCTCCGTCCGTGATCATCATCATCGTCATTGCGGTCGCCAGATTTATCGTATCAACGCGCAAAATCAAATTCCTGCAGTGGCTCAGTCCTGGCTACTCCGAGGCCTGTACACCGTATCAGGAGCACTGTGCAACGCCGCCCCGACCCCCCCGTTGTCGTCCTCCGCATCACGCCTCGAGCCACCTCGCTTTTGTCGCCGCCATCTTTATTTCATTCAAACTTGACCACTTCCACTCGCTTTCCCCCTCCTAACAAACTTCGCATCTTGCTGTTGCTTTCGCGTTATCGACATTCGCTGTTGTCCTTGCTCTTCAGACGACCCGTCCTTGGACTTGTTTGTGCAGTCTGTCCACCACTTGCTTTCGTTTCCGCTCGCTGTCCGTCCTCTTCCGGCTACCTTTGGCCAGCCAGTTTTTGCCCCTAATACCAACCCAGCCGCCCGTCGTCGCTGGAGATTAATGTGAGTTTCAACTTTCTTCGCCTTGAACAACACCTGCCGCCGCTCTCCACCAACCACCTGGTTTCATGTCCACGGTTTCGAATCGACGTATCCTACGTTCGTTGTGCTGTCTCGCCCGATAAAACCTCGTGCCCCCAAACACCACACGCACACTGGCCATCTCGCTACATCCCATTTTCAGCTCCAGCTCCGGCTCCGTCTCACTTGCGTGACGTTCAGGACGGCATCGCTGCATCGTCCGTTTTCCGACACCTGCTGACCTACGATACTTTCCACCATGCAGTTACCCTTGGCCCGCATCTCGATTCCTTGACTCGATCCGCTTGAATACCCTCGTTATCGCACTTCTATAGGACTTCGTCCAGGATCATACTACCGATATATTCTCTTCGATTCTATTTATTCTGGGTCACATAAACCGCCGTTCACGATCACAAACAATCTTCCCTGCTCGTCGTCCTAGAGTTTGATTTCTGGGAGTAATTTACACCACTTTTTCGAGCCACCTTCTACATGCCTAGATTCGGTGTCGCGTTCAACAGGCGGAAGTCTACCGCAACCCCGGAAGATTTACAGCATGGCTCAGTAACACCAGAGCAACCATCTTTCCGTGTCATCGAAAGAAACGACCCCTCTCTCGGCAAGTCCTTTGACGGAGGAGCCAGAATGGCCAGAGCTGCTGGTAACCACGTTCCCAGACCCAGTCAGCTGGAACTCGACGTGGAGGACAACATGTTTGCTGAGCTGAAAAGCGGTAACCGGTAAGTCTTGTCCATTTTCGCACGTACCCCCCTTCAGAGGAATTTTCGCACAACCTTCGATGGTTTCTCAGAAACCAAAAATAGTCACGCTCCGTGGCGCTGACTCCTTCTCAGGGGAAGTGGGGCGTCCAACACGACCAAAGCCACATCAACTGATACCTCGTCAAGGCACAGTAATGCCTCGACGGCTCCGTCTTCCACGAACCTCGAGGGACAGGACGACCCGAAACACATCCACAGAAAAAACCTGCACGACATCGGCGCCCGACCAGCACCCAAGTCTAGCGGATCCGGGTTTTTGAACCGAGCTGGCCGAACGTTCTCGTTCGGTGTGCAGAAAAAACACAGCGGCTCGTCACCAAAGCCCGACGCCAACTCCGACGTGCCGCCCGTCCCGATGATTCAGCACGATGACTTTAACGGGCGATCTAGAGGCATGACCGAATCAACTACGAGCACTGCCACCCCGCCCAAGCTGGAAAATGGAGGCCTAGATCTCGGGGGAGACTTCGGCTCCATGTTCTCGACCTTCGACAAGAGAGCGAGTGCGGTTGCGGTTAAGAAAGATGGATCTGTGGCTCCGCGATCCTTGACGGGCAACCGTCCGATTCAGCCTGCACCTCTGAGTATCAACAAGACGACCAAGGTTGAGTCCGCTCCTGAATCGTGGAACAGTCGCACCTCTGACGAAAACCTTCTCGGATCCTCCCCAGCGTCCCCAGACGATGACATCCCGCCGCCGGTTCCACGCCACCAGAGTTCTTTCAAGACTACAAGCCGACCCTCTGACATCATCGAAGACGAAGACGCAAGACTACTGCAGGATTCCATCGCTGTTGGACGAATGCTGTCGGAGTCGGGTAGTCCTCCCAACCCACCCTCCGGGCGTTATCGGCGTGACGAGGATTCCTTCACGTCGTTTGGAAAGAAACCTTTGAACTCGAGCTTCAAGAAGGGCGACGACAACTTATTTGAAGGGACCCAAGCCCACGCATCGCGTATTACCAACCGCTTCAACTCGCGAGCTCCTAGCCCGCCACGCAACAAGGTTATGACCCCCGCTGAATTCGAGCGATATCGAAAGGACAAGGAACGCCAGGGTACAAGTCAGACTGCCCAACCTGCTGCCAATAACGACGAAGATGAAGAAGATGACATCAATTACGACGACGATGAGGATGAAATGGAGAAGTCGAAGCAGCAAGCGAAGCAGAGGAGAAAGCAGGAGGCTCACATGGCCGTCTATCGACAACAGATGATGAAGGTTACTGGCGAACAGCCAGATATGCACCATCCCGACCGCCCCGGACTCGCCTCGTCGATGAGCGCACCTCAACTGCACCTCATGAAGAAGACACCGTCTCCCGGGCCTCCCACTGGTATCTCTGACGAGGATGAAGATGATGAAGTTCCCTTGGCCATTCTGCAGGCTCATGGTTTCCCCGCCAGAAACAGGCCACCTACACAGCTGAGCAGCATGGGATCCAACCCCAATCTGCGAGCGTCTGCCCAACTACAGCCCCAGAGACCTGGTTCAGTCATGGGTGATGCTGCAGCTAACCCGAACCAGCGGCACTCGACGCTTCCGGCCTTTGCACGTAACCTTCCACAGGACCCATTCGTTGGCGCCAGCATCTCGAAGCCTGCTGTACGAGAATCCCTCATGTTCAGCGGAGGCATCCCCACATCGGAGTCTCAACAGTCTCTCCCTCCCGGCGGTCTCGTCGGCGTGATTGCCAGCGAGGAACGCTCAAGGGCGATGCGTCGAGGTGGCCCGAACGCGAACAACCAGAAACTTGTTCCTGGGATGAACGGACCTCAGGGACCCCCATTCGACAACGTGCCTCCTGGTATGATGAATGGCATGGGCGGCATGTACAACATGCCGGGGATGGGAATGTCACAGAACTTTCAGCCCATGCCTCCACCACAAATCACCGTCGGAGATCAAGCACAAATCCAGATGACGCAGCAGATGTCACAGTTTATGCAGATGCAGATGCAGTTTATGCAGATGATGGCCACGAACAACCCACAGCAGCAGCAGGCTAACGGAGGAATGCCTCAGATGCCTCAAATGCAGCAGATGCCCTCGATGCAGCCGTCATTCGGAGGAGTCCCAGCTACCCAGTCCATGAACGACCTTTCGTCACGACAGTCGATGATGTTTGAGCCTGGACTGGAGCCACCTCGCCGCATGGACGCCGGGATGCGTACCATGAGCATGATCCAGCCCAGCGGGGCTTCGTTCATGCAACCTCCTGGATATGCCGGATCTGTTCATGGAGTGCAGCCAATGGGCTACACTCCTTCCATCGCACCCTCTGAGCGAAGCAACATTGGCCTTCCTGGCCGGTACCGCCCCGTGTCACAGGCTGTTAACACGATGGCGCCAGATAACCATCGCCGGACCAATACCATGTCTGGGGCACTTGGTCGTTGGGACGAAACCAAGAGCAAACCTACCATCAACCTTGTCAACACGGGCGATGGCTCAGACGATGACGACGAGGAGGGCTGGGAAGCCATGAAAGCGAAACGAGAGAAGAAGCGCACAATGTGGAAGAGTAAGAAAGGGTATGGAAACGAGTTGAGTACAATCATCTAAATTGGACACGACATCAAACTCGCATGTTTTATAAAAGAGATGGAGGAGTGATTGGATGGATTCATACTCCCTACTTTGCATCCGGATAACTTTTGGATTGAACAGCTTGACCGAGCCCTACAGAATTATGTATATTCTAGAACTCTGCTTTCTGCTTGGGCGTCGTAAGGAAAGAAACGATGGGCACCGGCTCGCTGGGAGCGGGTCAGATGCATGATAGATACATCTTCACGTCGGTAATTGACTGAATAATTGGGTGATCACTTCTAAACTTGTACCGAGCTTCCTGGTGATGCCTTGAGCCAATTTCACGTCTAAGTTCTAAACCAAAATTGAACGCCATACCCAAGAACACATTGTCGTACGCTGTTTGCTACCTTCCACGACCTGTAGCGCAGAAGTTAACCGTCAATGGTTCCGTTAGCCCACTCTCTCCTCTTCACGCCCATCTCCACGGCAGCGAGGCCCCAGTCTTCGCCGTGGTTGTGACCCTTGCCGTCAACACCGGCACGCGCCTGGGCCTGCTCTTCGGTGAGCACAGTCAAGACACCAAGAATGACAGGGACACCAGTGTCGAGCTGCACGCGCATCAGGCCCTGGCAGGTCGACTCGGCGATGTACTCAAAGTGCATCGTCTCGCCCTTGATGAGCACACCGACAGCGATGATCGCGTCAAAGGCGCCAGAAGACGTGGGCAGCGAGGAGAGATCTGTGGTGGATGAGGCGAGGAGATCCGTCGCGGAGGGACCGCCGGTAGCGGTGCCCTGAATCTGGGAAGCGGAGAAGAGACTAGAAAGGTCAGGATATGTCAGCACGTAGGAACAACCGCGGTAGTGTGAGGCTGAGTCGTACCGTTGAACCGCAATGGGGAGCTCCCAGGAGCCCGGGCATGACTGGACGACAACGTTGGACTCCTTGACACCGCAGGAGAGAAGCTTCTCCTTGGCGCCGGCGACCAGGGGCTCGATGATGGTCGAGTTCCAACGGGCGTGGACGATGGCGACACGCAGGCCGGAGCCTTCGTGGTGTTGCGGGGACGGGCCTTTGAGTGACATGGCGGCTATACGTATGCGATTTCAGCTAGAGAAGTTTGGTCGACGACGTCGAATATGATGCTATACGAATGATTGAGGTGACCCAGCCGTTGATGCAGTACAGGTGAGGTAGGCAAGGTAGTTTGAGGATGGTAGGTTCGCAATGCAGCTAGGTTGGGAATCGGAGCAATGTTGGTGCTGAGTGCGGGGCTACCTACACGGCAGCTCATAGCGGGGTTGGCCGCAACGTCACAGGGCAGTTTAATACTCAGGGGGCCACGGACGGGAGCTGGAGGGTTCCAGTTGGACTGGATGATGAATGCAGGGACTTGGAGGTACGTACCAGGTTGCGTGTACGGCAATCGGCCTTGGCACGGGTTAGGACAACACTGCAACTTACATCATGTTTGGGAAGGAACGTCTAGAGCTAGGAATAAACAACTTCCTCACAGAGTACCTACCTTATCTTCCGGACCCTACTAATGATTCAGGCAGCAAAGGTGAATCACGATGGCCTATTTCATCCGCTCACGTTTCCCGTCTTCATAGCATCCCTTGCTTCCAAATTGTCTTCTTTCTATCAACAACCCCACCAGCATATTATCCACATGATCCATGTAGTCTCTCGGGCAACCAAGTACGGTGTCTCAATTTACCGTAAACTGCTTCGCAATCCTCATTGCAGCTCAATCTTCAAGTCATTTTCTGGCCATCATGGCAATATATGCACTGCCTTCACCTACGGTTCGCCTCTTAGGGTCCTCAACCGCTATCGCAGATCCTCTTTCTCTGGTGAAGGAACTCGTCGACAACAGCATTGACGGAGGCGCAACGTCTGTTGAAATCACCATTGCACCCAACACCGTCGACAAGGTCCAAGTACGAGACAACGGCCGTGGAATTCTCTTGGAAGACCGCGAATGCCTTGGCCGCCGAGCTCATACAAGCAAGCTTCGAAGCTTTGATGAGCTAGAGTTCAAGGGTGGCACGACACTAGGGTTTCGCGGTGAGGCGCTTGCTAGTGTTAACTCTTTGGCTACGGTCAAGATCACCACTCGGACAGCCCAAGATCCCGTCGCTTCCCTTTTGACTTTGAAATTCGACCAAGGTGGTATTGAGAAGCAACAACCTGTGTCCGGACCCGTGGGAACGACAGTCCAAGCAGTGAACCTCTTTGAGGCTATCCCAGTGCGCAAGCAGACTGCTCTGAAAGAGAGCCGCAAATCACTCGCAAACATTAAGAAACTTCTCGAGGCCTACACCCTAGCTCTCCCCTATCTGAAATTATCTTTCAGAGTCCTTGGCGATCTCCGTCAGCCATGGTCGTATTCGCCACGTTCGTCTCCGAGCCTACGAGAGACTATTGCACAAGTTTTCGGCCATGCTCTTATCACTCAGCTCGTCGAGGTTTCATCGGCTATTTGTACCAAAGACGAATCAAACGCACAAGATGTAGTGCTCAATGCATTTCTTCCTACGTGCGAGAGCGAAGCTAAGATAATCAGGGGCAAGGGCGCTTTCATTTCAGTCGATGCGCGTCCTATCTCCTCATGCACAGGGACAGGGAAGAAGATAGTTGCCATCTTCAAGTCGAGTTTGTCACAAGTTTTTGAGACATCTGGCACTTTACGGCCTCCAACAAATTCCTTCATGCAACTTGATATCAAATGCCGGCTCGGTTCGTACGATCCCAATGTGTCACCGCTGAAGGACGTGGTGCTTTTCAAGGATGAGCAGGCAATTCTCGACTCTTTTCAAGCTATCTGTGACAAAATATGTGGAGACCATACTTCAAAAGACGCGGAGACAAGGCTTGATTCGAACTTACATGGTGGTGTGTCTGTGGCTAGACAACCACAGGCGAGGGTTCCGCCATGCCAAGTCCAAAAACCTCTGGAGGATTTCAGGGGGGCTTTCGATGGTGCAAATCAACAGGATGAATTTGATATTGACGATCCAGAGCTTCTTGAGGCCCTTAATGGGGAGCTTGATAGGGTGCTTGACCTCAGTTCGAGCACAACTAAAGAGAGCCAGGACCCTACGTCTGTTCCTGACTACTCAACTTTAAACACTGCTCGTTCTGCATGTCAGAACAGAATTACAGATGCTCAAAATCTGCCGAGAACCGAAATGATGATGAGGACCAAGTTCATGGTCAACCTTTCCCGAAAAGAAAGCAGCACAAGCGATGGGGCTTGCACAGAAGGGCTGGTCCCGGTGCGTGTTACACAGCGACGCGCAGACTTGTTACACATAGACCAGGCGCGTTCTCATCCTCAGCACCAGCAATCACCTCCGCCACGCCGTTTCGAAGACATTGGCCGTTATTTTAGACCCAGGCGGGACGAGCCAATAGAGATTGCGACAGACGAAACAGCTACGCTGGAAAGCCCACAAGAGCCAAGCACAAGCAAGGCCACGGATCGGGATGAGAGTAATCGCCCTCCGCTGAAGGAGCTGACAGAGGCGGACTTGAACACCTGTCGAGAAGAGGACGAGGAAGGAGTAGACGGCCAGTCTATGCGCGATTTCTCTACTGCTGAATCAGACATTCTGCTGCTGCCTGACTTCGAACTGCCAGATGAGGTTGCAACTCCACGTCGAACCGGCTTCTCTCCTTCAGCCAATGCGCCATTTAGGCCTCTTACACGACCTCGCCCAGATTCAATTCCACCCCTTCAACCCGAGCAGCCCCTCGCTCTCCACACTCCTCCATCATCGGACCCCATGCGAAGGGATCACCTAACTAGTGTGCTTAGCCCAGGACGTGCCATCAACACTGGTTCCGTAAGAGGGCAAAGGTCCTCTCCTGTTGCAGCCAGATTCTCTACTACTGGGAGAGAGGATCGAGGATTGAGTCAGAGCCGGTTGATTCCAAGTGGTCTACCAGCGTCGCAGAACAGACGCCAGGGGCTGCAAATCAGGCGCGAAAATAATGCGACTGTTCGGAGGAATACTCTGACACCTAGTCAAGATGATGTGGAAGCACTTGAGAAGGATTTGCTACACAACGCTCATGGACAGGTAGAAGACCAGGAAGGATAGCAAACTTTTGGTCATGGACACCTTTCTCTGCAAGTCAATGAGAAGGCTCAAATCTTTGGACAACAGTCCTACAGTTCGCATGCTTCTTACAGCCCGTTGAGCCAGGCTGAAGAGCAGCGATACCGCGACAATGTCCAGTCGTCCCATCTTCTACAGGCCAAGCTGATGAGAATGCCGCCATCACCGCCACCACCTGAAGCACGGTTTGGCAGACCAACTCTCGAAGAGCGAGGCGAAGATATGGGCCAGACGTGGGTGATGGGTGAAACGCATTCAAGCCCAAGGCCGGTGAAGCGTCAAAGATGTTATTCGAGTACCTCAAATTCACAAGACGAGGAAGACGATTCTCGACGGGTTCTGATGAAACGGCAACGCTTATTCACGCAAGGTGGAAGGCTGAAACGTATTGCCTCGAGAAAGCTTCCATTCGAGACCATACCTCAAGACTGCGTTACGAGAGGACTGTCTTTCAAATTCAGTGTCGGAATGCACAAGTTGAAGAAGATGGCCCTCGGGCATGAAATCACGGGGCATGGTTTGGAGCAAGGGGATGCAGGATCGGCTATCCGATTCAGGCAGATGGAAGATGTGGAAGAAGTGGAGATACTCCTGAGGGATATGATGGAATCATGGTTGAAAGGGAAGCCTTCCGTAGTGGTGGAGTATACGCTGCGATCTGGAGCCAAAGGGAAATCACAGGGGTAAGGTGTTTGTCTCGGGTAAAAGACGAAACGAAGTTCACCAAGAAGCTGAAAGAAGCCAAGATGCTGGCCGTCTAGTTGCTGTAATTAATCCGGGAACTACGGTAAGGCAAACGCATTTGGGGGAAATTATTTATACATCAGAGGGACTAATGAATTACTGATGGGAGTTTATCATCCTCTTTTCGAGGACCAAGTTGGTAGCTAATAATGGACCAGTTGAGCTGGACGAATATTGAACCTCTAAAACAATCCCGATGAAGTTAGTCTTGTGAGCAGCCAAAAACTGAGGGTGAACGACAGGAAACACTTGTGCGAGTTTGTGTAAGATGTGAGCAGCTTCCAATTGGAGAGTATGGGTTACCTTAGAAAGAGCTCTATGCGTAGCGTATGGCTGGGAGAGGTTAAAGTAGAGCCCAGGTGGGGATTAAAAGGAACATAAGAAAGTCGGGCGCCGGATCTAGCCGCAAGACAACTCATGCCACGGAGCTCAAGAGTGAAACAATGGTGAGCCACGTATCGAGTGAGATTGCTTTGACTTGAGGATGTAAGAAAGTAGTTGCTTATTCACTATTGAAGCTATCTAAGTGAGACTTCAACGCGGACAAGTCCTCCGCAGCGACAGGGGTCATTGCTTGCAGCCTTGTAGTGCTTATTTCGCGACCCGGTTGAGTACTAATTAGACAAAATATGTGCCGGCCGTGTGGCATACAAATTAAAACACTAAAAATTCTCTGATCCTTTTGGGACAAAGCAGGGTGAATGATGGACGGGCTGTCCTAGTAGGAGGTTGCCTTGAAGTAGTGCGTTGTGAGAGAAAGTAAGCTACGCAGTGAGACATTATCAGGGCAGGGTGCCATGGATGGATGGGTTGGTGGTGGGGGGGCCTCGAGGTGGTCTGGATCCCGGGAGAGTTCTATGATGATGACTTGACGAGATCGATGGTTTTGTTGAATGGGGCTCATTCAGCCAATCGGCATTTCCATCTCTGTGACTATGAGAGGGAACCGAAAGAATGGCAGGGTTTTATCTCAAGGGCAAGTGTTGCTATTGTACGTGAGGGCATATACGAATCGCTCCAAGCCGACTGATACTGAAGTGGGATCTACTGCGGTGGAAGCTGAATGGGATATCTCTGAGCCAATCATGGGATGACTGAGAACGTAACAAACGGAGACCGCGTAGGTACACTAAGAACTAATAAGGAATTAATAATTAAGTGATAGAAACAGAAAGTAGCCGGAACAGCGGCTGGTGGGTGAGAAGTGCGTGAAGGTAGGTTTCTCAAAATAGCACAGACCCGACACTAACAGCGCCCAGCCATCACAGTACAGGGGGGGCGCGGGGCGGGTCCCCCTCGTATCTGCGTCGTGATCGCGTTGCACTGCCAATGGGGCTTTTGGTGGTGGCCAGGGATCGGATGTCGAAACGGATGAAAGTGACGGCGGATCACTTCATCTACAGGATGAAAACGGCTGCTGTTTTTGGCATATCATGATCAGCATCGGCACGGCTACAGGATGCCTACGGTAAGGGAGCGAGTAGCGTTATAGGTCCGAGACGTGGTGATCTATTCTGACGGAAGATGGACGGACGTTGTTAATAAGTGTGTAACTACCTAAGTACTGAGTACTAGTACCCAAGTCACCAGAAGCCTGTCCGTTTTCCCAGTACATAACGGCCCTTACCTCACATATTCCGAGCCACTATACTGACATCGTGAAAGGTATTCGACTACTAATGAAGAGCGAGCAAGTGAACGAGCAGTGGTCTAGTTGTGCCTGTGGCGATAAAGGAGAAACGGACGCGCGGATAAGGCTCTCTGCACCTAAAAAAAAGATAATGCAGAATCACCTTGTACAAGTTCCCGCCTGGGATCAATCTCGAGATGATGGCCAGTTTAAAAAAGCATAACACCTGCCCTCCCTCTGGTGATACACGAATCCATAAGCATGGTGTAGGTCCATGAGAGAATGACATTTGCCATATTGCTTGTCACTGTTCATGGTATGTAGAGCCCCTAAGGGAGACGGAACACTCCTGTTTCGCAATAAACTCTAGCCATATACCATGTCGTCCGGACCACTCGCGGTTTAGCGCTCTGGCTCTGGGGGGAAACGTTCCATTCCTTTACGAGAGTTGCAGACGTCACCCAAGTACTCAGTACTTTGAGCCGCTAAAGGTGGAACGTACGGGGAGGCTCAGCTTCGTAGGGCACCTTTGAGTGACGGGAGTCTAGTGTTTCAGCGTGGCTCGTGGAGAGAATTTCGACGAGAGCACGGCCTCTCGAGGATGAATCCTCATCTTCCGGTCCTCGTATGAACAGAATATAAGTGATAGTTACCCATGCAAGAAATTGCAATACAGACTGGGAGACTGCGCTGCCAAAGGTCGGTCGCAGTTGGTCTTCGACCGGTCTTGATGACCTGAGATAAAGATAGCCCAGGCTTAGGTGCCTTAGTGGAGGGCAAGCTGTTATTAGCGTTGACTCAGCCACCAAAGCCCCAAGAGCACAGCTCGAAATAGTCAGGCTCCCGGCGTCATTCCATAACGCCTCGATGAGTCGTTCATGCTAGAAAGCCATGCAGCAGAGGGGCATAGAAACTGCAGACAGCCACAGAAATAGAAACATGACAGAAGAGACTGAGAAGCTCGCAGAAAGGCGGCCGCGAATGCTCACATAACGCACACATCACGGATCGTCGATGGGTAAATGAAGCCAAATGAAGTTCACAGTCCATAAATTATCTGCTACGCACTCAACACAGCGTCGGGGAGGTTTAGGCAATTTAGAGGCGCCCGCTGGGCTGGCTGGGCGCCCTAAGTCAAGCAGCCTTCGCCCTGAGAGGAGAGTTCTTCGAGGGAGGAGCAGTACCTTGCCTAGGTGCTATGAGCTTACGTTGCTAGGTACACCGTACTCCCGAGGAAGTCGGGCAGACCTGGAGCCCCCAAGCCATCCCCCCGTGCTGGCCCGCGATTCCCTGCGTACCTACTAAGGTACTCGACGAAAGTATCCAGTACCCGTCTCTCAAAAAGACCCCGGCCCAGGTAGCTTCTTCTCCTTCGCCTTGGCCCCCCCCAAAGATCCACCATTTATCCCCATCACGGTCCGAGGATCAAGGCACACATGCAGAACTGACACACAACGTAACACACACACCCGTACAGCACACGCACTTCGCTGCGGTTGGCCAAACTTGCTATCTCGACATTTTTTCCTCCTCCTCCTCCTTCTTACTCGTTCGCTTCCCAATCAATTCCCTTCTGTTTCGAATCTCCTACCCTTTCATCGCGGCCCTCCAAACCTCCCAGCGAGAATTACGTCGTTCGTTCGCCTGTTGCCATTCCCCATCTTCCCCCGATCGCTCTCCCCGGGGCTTACCTCTCGAGATAGCAAGATGACCGCCGTCTGAGCCACCACGACCGAAACCTTTCCCGACCCGCCCTGCTCGTGTTCCCAGCTTCCAAGCCCCTTGCCTGGGCATCTAGACAGCCATTTTCTCCCATCTTAGTGTCTCGATACACTCGAAAGAGCTATGCGACCTGGTCTGGCTGGTGAACGCCTAACCGACTGCTCGCAGGATCGTCACCTTCACCACCACGATCGCGGCCTCTGTCAGGACATGCCAAGAAAGCGATATGCCGCACGGTCATCGAAGCTTCCATTTTCTGGCTCTGCGCCCTCCACACTCGCTACCCAAACTTCTCAATCTTCGAGTTTCTTTCACCATTGTCTCTGGTCCTCCGCGATCATGACAAAGACCGCCCCCCCAAAGAGGACGTGGTCCTTTCGACTTAAAGCGATATCACGACTTTCTACCACTCTAATAATTGCTCTTTCCCTTATCTTCCACTGCATCTGCCCCGCCCATGCCGTCAGGGTCCCTCTCTCCAACTGCTTAGCCGACTCATACCGCGTACACGAACCGACCCGACTCCAATGGGTTCCTTTATACGCCGACGCTGTGTTCGATACCGAGAATGCGCGCCACAACCTCCACGTCACCATATGGGGAAACGTCACTGGCGCCCGAACTGTTGGTGACCTGCCTCCAGCCAATAGCTCATACTGGCAGGACAAGGACAAGTGGAATGGCAAAATTGTCCAGTCTCCAGAGAAGAATGTCAATCTTGCCACCACCTTGCTCCGCAAGGTCGGGTTTCTCACATATCAACCTTGGAGCCAGAAAAAGGACTTTTGCGAGACCGCGTTGATCAATGGCTCTTGTCCACTATCACCCGTGTTCAAAGAGGTTGGATATAAGTATGTTCTTCTTCCCGATGCCTGTTTGGTTCAGAATCAGTCTCTCATCTTGATGGTGGAGTGATGAACTAATAATGGACTTGATGGCTAACCTAATACTCAGTGATGCTCCATTCGAACTTCCTTCTATCGACTTGTCTAATGATATGGCCGCTTCCTACGCGTTTGCCTCCCTTGCTCCGACTCTTATTATCATTGACGGTGATAAGGCGGCGACAGAGATCGGATGCGTCAACGTGACGGTGACTCCTGACCTCGGAAATCTCTCATGGCTCCTGAAATTTCTGCCCGTAATTATCCTGCTCTTCACTGGATTCGCAGTTACTTTCGCCTCAATATATAGCCCATGGGGCTCGGCCGACATCTTCCACTGGACTTCGAATTACGGCCGGGATGCCGACTTGCTCAGGTTGGTTACGCCAGGCTTCGGCGACTGCCTCCAATACATCCAGTTCGTTGCATTGACCGGTGGCCTCACGCTCGACTATCCCGGCTTTTTTCAACCCATCGTCAGCCAGATGGCCTGGTCGACGCTTATGTTCAACGAGAGCTTCGTTGCGAATGCCGAGTCGTGGCAGAGCGTTGTTGATGGCATCTACGTCACCAACGGCACTTATGGCCTGCAGGAGCTCGGGCAACTGGTCGGCATGGCAGAAAGCAAGGATATCTGGGCTGGCATGATGGTGTGGCTCTGCGTATGCATCGCATCCGTGACTGTCCTAGTCCAGATTGGTTTCCTAGTCCAATGGCTGTTCCGGAAGATTCACAACACCCCCGAGGAAGACCTGCGCTCCAAAAACGTCCCCCTCTCTGTTGGCAATGTTGTTGGCATTGTCTTCAACTATTTTCTGCTCCCCATCGTCGCTCTGTCATGCTTTCAGCTCGTCGTCGCGGACGGCTCTCCGGCGTACACCATCGCCTTGGCTGTTATCACCATAGTCTTCCTTGTCGTCTTCGCATCATATCTCTTTTACCTGATTATTAGGACGCGGCCAAAGTCTGTTCTCTACGATGACCTACCAACCGTGCTTCTATACGGGCCGCTGTATAACACATACTCTGATGAAGCAGCCGCGTTTGCCATCATTCCTGTCATACTAACCATCATTCGGGGCATTGCCGTGGGCGCAGTTCAACCAAGCGGCATCGCCCAGGTGGTGCTCCTTGCTATCTGCGAGGTGATCCATATTCTTACGATCCATGCTTTCCGACCGTTTCAACGCCCGACATCGATGAACGCGTACCACACCCTTTTCTGCTCTCTTCGCCTTATTTCTATTATCATGATGGTGGCATTCGTGCCTACACTGGGTGTCTCTGAGGGTGAGAAGGGATGGATCGGCTACGTCATCTTAGCTATCCACGGCGCGGCCCTGATCTTTGGTTTCTTCCTTAATGCCCTGCAGACCATAGTCGAAGTTGTGGCGCGTATGCTGGGTGCAGGCGGAGATGATGCTCGTGGTTTGACCCGTGGTGGGCTTTCCAAGATCTTCGGTGCGCGACAGCTGTCTCGACGGGTCACACATCGCACGAGCGGTCCATCTCGGGCCAGCCAACTATCGACTGCCGCCATGTTGGATGCCGACGAGGCTGGCAAGTCAGGGTATGTGATGCCCAGCGGGAGGGTTCGAAGCGAGTCTGGTGCAAGCCTGGGCGGAATCATGAACCCGCGGCATAGGAGCAGCTCGGCGCTCGATAGCATCGACGTCTACTCCGGTATGCCGCGGAACTTGGATAGCGGCAGCTCGTACATGCCTGACACGCCTGGAGAGGCCAGTGCATTCTCTTTCTTACCATCTCCCTCCGCAGCCCTGCATCATCCCTCGGCATCGGTTGATGCGTCTGACCCTTACTACCGCCCCCCTCGACGTCGACAGACTTTGAACGAATCTATCCACTCTGATTTGCCCGGTGCTTCGCCCACAGCCGAATCCAAGGGTCTCAGCGCACCCGGAGCTCTAGCAGACCCTGCAGACATGGGTGCGGAAATATCTCGAGGCCCAACTCCAGCCGCGCCTCCAGCTGCTGGCTACTCCCAACTAAGCATCCCCCCGGCCCGCCCGGACTATGCCACTCGTGAGGTTGACTTTTATTACGGCGTCCGTGGGCCAGCCTTGAACTCTGACGGTCCGGGCCGAAAGCTTGGAACTGGACCCGCTGATCCTACGGGACCTGTAGCCACCGCTTCTGGTTGGTTCCGAAACATTTTTGGCGGCAAGACAAAGGAAAAGGGCAAGGGCTTTGAGGTTGTGAGAAGCTCACGGATGCCCCCAGCCATGATGGCCAGGAACGGCGGTGAGTCTCCACCTGAAGGCATCCCTGTGGCCATGGGCGTGCTGCGAAACGGGCCTATCGATTCGGACGACGAAGATGAACCCCGGCCAAGACGTTCTCCTCGCCACCAGGATGGCGACTTGCTGGACGACAATGGTGATCCTCAGGACTCTGAGCCAGAGAGCCCCGTCCTCGAGCGACCTCGACGCACCTTTAGCAATGATGGTGACGCGTTCCCGAAGGAGCCGACCAAGGTTTTGACCAAGAAGCCGCCTCATATCGCTTTGCGCGAGGCTGAGGGAGACGACGCCCCAGAAATCCCGCGAAAGAGTTCCAAGCGAGCGTCCGGCCATTTCGGAAGTGATCACAGCCGGGCACCCTCCCTCAACCTCAACATGCCTGGCTCGACACTCTCCTTCGACTCCCAGATGCGGGATACCGACGCGGCAAGCCAGAATTCGAACCGTCATCGGGCAACGCTGTCAGCATCACGACTGCCGTTCGAGCGTACCGTCTCGCAGAAACGACTCTCATCAAACTCATCGATGGAGTTCCCCGGTGAATTCTCGCAAATTGATTTTCAGAGCGGAAGTGATGAGCGCCCAGCCAGCTTTGGAATGGTGTCACAGCATGGTGTTAGCCGGGTCGATCCGTTGCACCGTGATGTCGATCTTCTCGGCAGCTCAGCTGAACTCGTCGAAGACCCTCCGGCTCGTCCGCGTACCTGATCTTTTCCTACCGCTGCTACGGCAGGGCTGAGGGTGCACCGTCTACTAATTTGCTCGGCCACGCCTAAGCACTGGCTGCCCCAAACACAACCTACCCAAACGCCGTATGGCTACTGATCACTTGATCATATATTAATGTCTCTATCTGAATTCTGGCTGAAGGGTGTTTATTAAAATGTACGAAATATAGAATGAGGCGCACCAGTACCTCGCACATGCGCACACACGCGCCAGCCACCTTGTCTCTGGTGGGTGAGGAGGCCAATGACCTCCAACCACGATCGCGCAGAATCTTAGGGGAAATTTGGGGCTGCAGAGCAGCAGAACAAGCAGGCGTTGCAATGACTTTTTCTTTTTCTCTTATTTTGTCTTTCTTGATGGCCTGGGAAATCTGTCTTTTGAGAATGTCTATACTAGCGTTGGCGTAACAAAAAGCTTGGCCCATCTAAGGAGGCATACGAGCGGCTGGGAATACACACAAACGGGGACGAGACTAAAGTGTGCTTGTTGGCAATATTGATGGCATATTTGTCTTTGATGCTACGAGAGGTAACTGGCCGAGTTTACGTTTTGGTGGATTCTCATGAAAAGTGGTAATGAAATGCCTTGTAATCTTTCATGTCTTGGGTTATTCTTCTTGTTGTATATTGTACGAGGTTTCTCTGCCCGTGAGCATGCATAGTGAAGCCCGTCGTTCTGTGGCATGATGTCGTCTCTAGAACTAAAAGTACATGCATTCAACCTGCTCCCCCTTGTCTAGATTCATAATATAGTCTTTATGCGATCGAGATGCAGATATCTGCAGATATCTCTGGTCGGCCTCTGGCCGTTCATTTCACGTTGACAAACCCAATGCCCGCTCGCGCCTTGCGCGCCGCCTCCTTCAGGGCCTGCTCCTCGACATCGGTCCACTTGACGCTCAGCTCGTCCCACTTCTTGCCGGGCGTGTTGTACTCCTTGCGCCACTGCGACTGCAGCTTCTGCAGGCGAGACATCTCGCGAGGGTCGCCCGAGCCGCTGTACAGCATGAAGGCGGTGCAGGGCGGGAGGGCGGCGTGGATGCGGGAGAGGCGCTCCGTGAGGCGGACGAGGGCATGCTCCAGGGGGGGCTTGGGCGCGGCGACGGCGTCGGCGTCGGCATCGGAGCCGGCCGAGTCCGGGGGAGGACCGCCGTCGCTGCTTGAGTTGTCGACGCGGTTGCGGTTCCACCAGCCCTGGAGAGCCTCGAGCTCGCGCATTCGCGCCCACACAAAGTCGACTCCTCCGCCGCGGATCTCGAGCCCGTCGGGGTCTCCTTGCACGGCCCGGATGACGTTGTTGGCCACGTCCTCGTCGTTCTTGCAGCCGAGCTGATATGTTGCGCCTGCTCCGGCGCCCTTGGACGGATCGCCCCAGTCGACGGCGGCACTCGTCTTGCCAACCTCCAAGCCGCCCGCCGCTCCGCCTTGAGCCTTGTATGCAGTTCCTGCTCGCGCCAGTCTGCGGAACAGGTTCTCGCCCTGAGCGTCGGATGTGCCCCAGGTCTTGCCCTTCTCGCACTTCTGCTTGACGAGGTCGAGGCAGGTTTTGGCGTCTTCAATGCTGTCGTGGCCGCTTGCGCCGCCCTTTTGGATCTCTTTGGACAGGTATTTCTGCGCCAGCCACTTGAGAGAGGATTTGAGAGGAGGCCCCCGCGGGTGAGGGTAGATGATGGAGGTGTCGACGATGAAAGGATGGGATATCCGGAGCGCCTTGGTATCTGACTCCAGGGAGTGCCCGACCAAGATTGTGCGGGGGTGCAGGAGCTCAAGAAGCTTGTTTTGTATGTCGCGGAGGGTGGTTGTCACAGGTGCAAGCATCTCTTCCGTGATGCCAGAAAACTGGGTAACGTAGTCGATGATGGGCTTGTCTGGCTTGACGAGCTCATCAAGAACCACGTCGCCGATCCAGTTGACGATGCTGATGCGCGTAAGAGAAAACTCGTTTTCACCCGTCATGCACATCTCGCAGTCGAGAGCCAAGACCTCCCGTCCCGCCGTGACGCTGCCTTTCTGGACATCCTCGTCGGAGGGTTCCCCATCTTCGATCTTGTCCACCTTGGTCACAACCCATCCATCCGGAGCGACAAATTCATCCCTGGCAAGTCCTTCTGATAAGAGGGCCGGATGAACCAAGTAGCCGTTATCACTCAGGTCGTCAGCACTGCACAGAAACTCGGTAATGCGGGTCCTCTCGTTCTTCCAGCCCTGGGGCTCAGATGCTGGCTTGACACCCTTCTTGCCCGTCTTGTCCTTGGGCACCGGCGCCGTCAGAAAGGCGGCCATGGGTGAGTGCATCTTTCCGTGCCTCTCGTCGCCTGGTGTCTTGACGGGCCAAAGATGTGTGAACATGTCTGCAAATGGCTGCAGGGCCTCTGGTAAGCGCTCTTTCTTCAATGGTCGAGGATAGTAATCATCCGGCGACGTGAGGATCGCCTTTTCCTCCTTGGAGACTCTATCATTGTAGCTCGCGAAATCAACCGTCTCCTTAAACATTGCCTCCTCCAGGCCGGGGATCATTATCGTCACGATCTTTCGGAAGGCGGGGCGATGGGTAATGCCAACCCACTGGGGGCCAGGGCCGTCGGCGAAGATGTATGTCACCAGGTCCCGCAGTTGGGAGATGTTGATCTTTGATTGCAGTCGTGCATTAGGCGAGAATGCGATCGTGGGATAGTTCTTCCCTGGCTTTGGGAGCTTCTTGAGCTTCTTGTTCGCCCGCGAAACAACCTGCCATTCTCCCCCGTCATCGTCGGCGTCGTGGGGCGTCGCACGCTTGAGACTCCCCTCGCTTGACGTCGCAGACGCCTTCTCGGTCGTCTCGGGGCCGGCGACTACCGCTTCGGCTTCGACGAGCTGCTTCGGCTGCGATGTCGCATCTTGAGGCTCTGGCTCGCGGGTGGGTTCGGCTCCTACTGCGGTAAGAGTTTTGTCGACGATGCGAGCGGCTTTTCTTCTTGTCTTCTTACCCATGGTAGCTTGGTACGAGGAGCGCGGCAGATGCGCCGCTGACTGAGCGCAAAGAAAAACTCGATCGAGGTGAGATGCGACAGGGAAATGTAGAAATCAATAGCGAACGTTAAAGCACGAGAAGCCGTTTGAAACTACAAGGCCGGTACGTACCTGTCGACTTTTTTCCCCCATCGATGGAACGTGAGTGGGGCAAGGGTAGCTCCGTCGATGAGATGCTGCAACCATGACCTCCAGATCGACCAATCAAGTATAACTGTAGCAATAGAGAGAGAACTACCTTACCTAGTACTAAATGTACTATGATAGAAGTCTCACACAACTTGAGTCCTGGAGACGATGTCGCATTTTCAAACAAAGTCGAGAGCGAGCTTGCGTCATCTTTTATGTGTGCCCGGTAGCTCATCGAGACTCCAGAGCTAGTTACGAGCTCTTATGGGCAAGACAACTTCATTCAGTTCCTTGGCTAGCCCAAAGTCCTTTGTAAGAATCTCCAAGCCCAGGCTCGCCAAGGTGTCAATCTGCTTCAGTACGGCATACTCAAAGAATGCTCGTGACTGTCCGTCCTCGGGATCGTCCCTCCACATGTTGATAAGCGAAACCTCTCGATCTCTGCCCGGCAGTTGGTTGATCTCGTCAAGCATCTCCGCCGCGGAAACGGAAAGCTCCCATTGTTTGGCGTAGCTTTCTGGAACAGACTTCAAGGTCATGATGAGAAGCATCTGATACAGCGAGACCTGGTCAATTTCCTGCAGTGCCTCGAGCGCTCTCCGATTGAAGCTTCGTGTCGATGGTGCTGCCTGCACTGCGGTACTCAACGAGGCCGTGTCAGCTGCTGTGTGACCGAGCAGCTTGGCAATCAGGAACAGACCCTTCACACGGCCGGGGTGAAACGGTGAAGCATGCCGATACGGGTCGCACTCTGCAGCAACGTAGCACGCCGTCGCCAGCGCGTAGACAAAGTTACCCTCCTCGGCATAGAGGATCGATATCTCGGCCAGTAGCTGTGGGAGTGGTGATACTGCCCACAACCCTTCGGCAACCAGCTTTCCACATCTTTGATATCGGCTTTTTAGGACCGCACGCCGTTCTTCCAGAGAGCTGGGTGTCTCTATCTCGTCCACAAGATCAGCCAACTCCTCGCCGTAGCGTCTCGCTGTATCCCAGTCCGTCACTGCTGGGTGACTGCGAAGCTTGGAAAGATCCGAAACAAGACCCTCGCGGTTCAATCCGATGACAGGGGATGAGGCGCATACTTGGTATACGTTGAGATCTTGTCTGCATCGAGGGCACTGGCACGTAAAGTTGTAGGGAGCAATTGCTTCCCTCCGCTTAGACAGCGGGTACGTGTAATCTAGAGGCTAGTCAATAATGGCAAGCGAGTACGGGACGCCTGTGAGCTGACCTGTGTAAGAAATCTCAATCTCGTCATCGACCTGCATTGGCCTCTCTGCCCTTAGGATGGCCCTTCTCCCTACAAATTGCACAAACGCAGTCGGGGTGCATGAATGATTGGCCATGGCGAGAGTAGGCTCTAGGAAGATGCCGACCTGACCGAGATCTGGGTCGTATCGGTGAAATGCATTTGTCTGGATCTGAATCAACCCGTCAGCTTCGACTGCCAGTAGCAACGTACTGCAGCATAAACCGTAGAACACACTTTGCAGAGCAGAGTCAGTGCCTTTTGCACAGCCTCCTGAGTCGTCCCTAGGCCAGCAAAAGCAGCGGCGCCCAAGGCCATCATTTCCATGTCCGCCCACTTCTCACTCCTCCTCCACGCCTCGACATGCCCCTGCAGATCCTCAAGCGCGGCACCGATTTCGGGCTTCAGCAGGGCCTGCAAGATCGCGCGCACAGGCGTTGGCAGACCCGGACGGCCTTTCGCGGCGACCCTGCGCAGCACCTTGCACTCCCTAGAGTGGATGGCTGTCCATGCCGCCGACTGGCAGGCGGCGTCGCAGTAAGCGGCAGCGTGGCAGCGAGAGCAGCTGCGGGGATCGCCAGGCTTGAAGCAGTAACTGCAGACGACATTGACGTGGGAGACCGAGGGGATGAGAATGGTCGGGGTGAAGGGGAGGATAACGTCGCCCGGAGCAATTGGTTTACTGGCGTACAGGCCTCGGCCTTTTAAGTGCGATTTGACCGCGAAAGGAGGCGCCGATTCCATGTTGCGTATCAGTAAAAGAGCAGAGCAAAGGGCGAGAAGCAGCAGGTTTCTAAGCGCTGTGAGTTTTCGTTCGTCGAGTCCGACGTTGATGAGTTGAAGTCAGGTATTGGCTCAGAAACTTGAAATTCTTTGCGCACTGGGTAATTCGGATGGCGGCTTCAGAAACACCAACCCATATTGCCATTGCCATCACGGAAAGGATGCAAAATCAAAACGATTAGGGAGACAGCAGGAAAGAATAATTCGAGTATAGTCGCATTTATTCATGGGATATAATTATTTACATGGTGCTCTATAGCTCAACATGGGGAGGAATCTTCCCGCTCTTCCGCAGTGCACCCAGCCGATCGTTCAAATCCCGACTCCAATGTCCGCTGTCCCGCTTGTTCGCCTTCATAATCCTCGCTACGTGGTAATCCCAGCAGCCTTCCTCAGTAGTTGTCTGGGACACTCGACATTCGGCGTCGCTGGCTCGACCTGTACGGGGCCACTGCCCGGGCTTGGCTCCCATGTCCTCATCCAAGAACGCGTCGAGGACGAGCTGGCCGACCTTGCGCTGCGCGGTGGCCCACTCCTTGCCCTCTGGGATGAGTAGCTCGAGTAGCCTCCCCATACCGCTATTCTCGAGGAAGTCGGCTCGGATGATGTTGCTCTTGATGAGCCCGTTGATAGCAGCGACCTTGGCCTTGGCCTTGGAAGCCAAATTCTTAGCGTCGGTTTGCGATGCGGTGTCAAAGGGAACGATGCTGGAGTAGAAGCTTTCTTTCAGGGGCTTGTCGGTCTTGGGACACTTGGCGTCCATGAGGTTCGGCCATTCCTTGGTGACCTCGTTCATTGCAGCTGCATTGTTCTGTAGCGCACCTGCTAGGATTGCCGCAGCTTGTTGGTCTCGAGGAGTGACGGCCTCGTTGGAGGGAGCAGTCTGATCGACCATGAGGCAAAACAGAGCCTTCAACACGGCCGGATCCTCGGTCACCTTTAGACCGTAGTAGATGTCGTGAGAAAGTTCCTCCATTCCCTCGAGGGCATCGTCAAACTCCTTTCCACCATCAGTGGCACCGCTCTTCAACATCTTCAGGGCCTGGAAGAACGGCTTGGCCTCATACACGTCATTCTCCGGCTCCTTGATTTTCCCAACTGCCTCGTACGCCGGGGCTCCCTGGGGGATCTGAGGAGCCTCTGGCTGCTCCGGGTCCACGGCAATAACCGCTCGGTCAACTGGAAGGCCTTGAAGGTCAGGGTCATTCTCGTCAGGGACGTTGATCTTTGCCTCCTTCAGGCCGGTCCAGACGTTCATCCGAACGTGAAGCCCATTGGGAATCTGCTGATCGTCATGAACGACCTGGAACTCATCGGTGGGCTGAAATACTCGCGGGTAACAGTCCTGAGGATTGTCGCTGTGGCAGATGAGATCAACGTCCGCAGACGGGGATGGTTGTGAGGACGAGGCGAGTGTCGGTGCTGCGAGGAGGCAGACGAGAACCCCGAAAACTAGTGCCAGGAGAAACGGCAGAGAGGTCGCCCTAGAGGGAGCCATTTTGGTGATGTAAATATTGAAAGAACCAGAGTCCCTGAGAAGGAGAATTATGGGTGTGTTAAGGGAGGTCTAATAATCCAGACAGGAGAGTGTTCTGGAGGTGGGCCCTTCAGCAGAAGTATTGGAAGGGGTTGAAGGAAGCTCAGAAGCTGGAGGGTGAATGATTAAAGGGTATCACGCTGGAAAGAAACCGGCCAGCCGTTTTTAATGCGAATCCCATGAATTTGAGTTGAATACGAGTCCTTGAAAAACATAGACGTTGTAGAATTGGAGGTTATGAGTCAACCAACTGAAAGGACACTTCACAGTCCATGAATCGAAGTCACTAGAAGTGCTGGACTTGCAAGTTGGCATCATGAAAGTGCCACCGTGGATACTGTAAACAGAATTTTGGCAACTTGTGATTGGCTCTGAAGGATCGATAGCGTGCTGAGTCATGATTGCTCCACAGGCTCAGCCGCCTTGTAAGTCGACAGTGGCCCTGGGGGAGCCTGGAGGGAGGATACCGATTGACTCTACAGAAGAGGTTTGTTAAGAGATGGAAACTCGGAGAGGGCCAGATCAAGCCGTCGTTAGAGATGCCTCTGGCACATGACTTGAGAGATCCAGGGCTGCTGGAAAACGGGATCACTATTGGGAGTGTCTCACAACTACCAGCCTTCCCGTTCAATGAGGGTCCCTCGACGTTGAGGACGCTTTCGACGGACTGCATCAAGCTTACGAATGCCGAGCAAATAAACGTGAAGTGACTGAGACTGGAGCCAGTCCGAGACAGAACCTGATGCTCAGTCCTCGATGCACCTGATGCATCGTGGTCGCCCGCGCATAACCTGAAGGGGCTGGGGTCTCAAGTTTCTGGTCAAAAATAGTATGTTGTCGAAAACGGCTGGCTCTAGTAACAGGATGTCTCAGGGGCGACCCCAATATCCCTCAGACTCCTGCGACAAGGGAGTCACGAGCAAGTTGCAAAGTCCGAAAGCAGCGAGCAGGGCATAGGCCATGGATCGGAAGCAGACGAGTCAAATCGTCGTCACGGCTTCACCCTCCAAAGGGGGGCGGCTGGCGGCTGGCGGCCAAAGACATATAAGAGAGAAGGCGGCCCATTTCAGCTCTCGATGTCACCGAAAAGCACAGAAGCGGCAGCGAATTCAAGAACAGCATCCTCAGTCTAGATCCGCCTTGAGACATCTCACACAATGCTCTCCTCCAGACTCTCTCTCCTCCTGGCCTTGTGCCTCTGGGCCCTCGGGCTGCAAGCCGCACCAGCCATGCACAACCACCGGAACCTGCACGCTCGACACATGCACATTCACCACTACCACACAAGGTCGCATTCTCCCCATGGCGCTCCTCACGTCTTGTTCGAGGCGCCCCGAGCGCCTAGTGAAAGCGCACGGGTGAGGAGTGAAAGCGACCCGGTTGTCGGCGACGTTGAGAAATTGCACGCTCGTTTTGCGGACGGAAGCAGGGCATTTTGAAGAAGCAACGACTGGTGAGAAATGTTTCTGAACGCATATAACGGGTATTTACTGAATTTGACGACAGCAGTCTTGGTGAATGGATAGTTCTCGTGGGTGGTTATATGGTGTTGAACTACGAAGAGATCTGGCTGCTCGGTTGAACAGTCCTACACATGGTATTTGGTTCTGATAAGCCGATCGGCGTGGGGTTGGAGGCCAGCTTTCTTACTTAAGACTCTTTTAATACATCACATATTTTTTTTTTTTTTTTGGATTAATCAAAGAGTGTCATAGCTCCCAAACTTGCCAATAGTAGTAATCGCAATATTTCTGAATTGTTCCCATCCAAGTAGTGAGCGCAACATCAATGGCTATCTTCCAAGATGCACAGTCAGCCTGTGGCCTGTTTGTACTGTCCCACACAATAACGCGTCTTGATTGGCCAAAGACCCCCAATTAAACTCAACCCCCCAGGTTAGACACGCCCAGGGGAGCTATGATCACGTCTCCCTTTCCCTTCCATCTGACCTCGTCCCTCGTATCGTCCCTTGTCCCTCTCCTCTCACTTTCTCACAACCGCAACCGTCCAGACTCGGATGCTTCAGCCGACGTGTTCTTGTCGCGCTGCCATTGCCGATTGTTAACGATCCGAATGTCGAATTGAACCAGGAAGCAATCTTCGACAGACCCTCCTTTCGGCCCTCGTGCAACGCCCGAAAGCCAGACCCAAGCTGCCCTAGCGCATCTAAACAACCC
>JADBHU010000440.1:0-22793 GCA_017140155.1 Fusarium devonianum | reverse complement strand
GGGGGAAAAGGTCCCTCGGGGGGGGGAGGGGGGGGTTCGAAAGTGGTGGCGGTGGTGGACGGGCTCAGGCGAGAGGAGTCTCAGATGGTCGATGGATAGGGATCGACGACGACGAGGGCGAGCAGGACAATTGATAGCTCAGCAGCCGAGGCTGGCTCAGGGGAAGTAAAAGAAGGGACGCCAGAGCCAGAGCCAGTCGAGGTCGAAGAGGAAGGGCAAGAGTCTGACGAGCACCTGGACGGTGAAGTTTGGCCCTGACCTGGGTGCCGGAATGGGCTGGGCTGGATTAAACACTGTGGGGAGGGGCTAACTACCTCCTAACTCAGGTCGCTCACGCACGAGGGGAGTGGGCGGGGTGTGGACTTGGACGCCGTCCTTCTTTTCAAGGTCAATTCAGTTCAGCCTCTGGCTGGTGGAGCGTCCAATGTGGAGAGCGGCGACGGCTTGGAGCGCGATCGATGGTTAGTGGAATAGGCATAGGCCAACGCTCAGAGTGGTCAATTATTGATGGCCAGGATGAACGGGACTTGGGATCATGGAGAAATGGAAGGATGACCGAGGCTGGACTGTGGCGCGGATGCAGAGCGCCTGTGAGTGAGGCTAATCCTTATTCTTTAGGTACCTTAAGACACTCCCCTACAGCCTGGCAGAGGCTAGACCTCAACCGCCTGTAAACGGCCTTTCATCTCGGATTCCATTCTGATTTTCCCTGCCCTGATTCATCGGCGAGCCAGACCCCACAAGTCAATGTTAGCGCAAGCGCCATACAGCTGGTTTACATAATGACTGAAAAGGGAACCCAGTGATGAGGTGATGAGGATATTTTAGACAGTGTCGGATCATGTTAGATCAAACTGTGGTTCATGATGACGCCTTTGATAGCTGCTTACAATCCCCCATCTGCCCATTCTACCGTTTAATTGATCAGGGGAAGCAGACCATCACCCGGGGCCCTATCAAGACCCCGGGGCCGAGCCACGGCAAAGCGGAAGGCGGAAGACGCAAGATAGCCGAATGGATGGCGAGGCACGGCATGGATAAGCCTCAGCGAGTTCAGAAAGGCGAATGGATAGAAATTCCTTTGCTAGGTACGTAGACAGTCATGCCACTTTCCCTTGTATGGCTGTCTACTTGTATTAAGCAGCAATTACTAAGGCACACATTAAATTAGAACGGGCTGTAGGTAGTCTTGTCTTTCTGACCAGGAACTTGATAAGAGGTAGTCTAGTACATCTATCTGGCATGATTCTCCAGGGCGATGGAGCACTGGTACGATCATCAAGGATTCATCATGCCTACAGACTGTGCTGTACGTACGAGTTTTTTATCGCCCTTCGAGGTTGGACCCAACGAAAAGCGCCTTGCCAGAATGGGTAATCTCTCACCTTGGGCACTGCTCCGCTTCGCAGCAAGCCTCTCAGCTCAGCCTTTTCTAGCACCAAATGTGATGTTGTGCTTTACTCATATCGTCGCCATCGTTGACCTGATTCGCCTAACGCCTAGAGCATCAACCACCGCGACAACTTCTCCTACAATTGTTCTCTCTTCACCGTTCAACTGAGCCCCGCTCGTCTTCTTCTTACAAACCCCCAAAGCGCTGGCTCGAAGATGCGAGGATACCATCCGCAAGTCTCATGGCGCCGGGGATCGGCTACGCGCGGCTATTGTCATCACGCTCCCCTCCATCACTCAATAGCCAGTGATTGTTAATCGCCGTCATCCTCGTAACTATCCGTCCACACCAACTCTCCTCGTCATGTCCAATCCATCTCGCCAAGGCCCTTCATCAGAGACTCTTGTTGCTACCGCCTGCCCCGCACCAAGCTGTTCCTTTTCTCCCTCCCCCAATCCGCCTTGACAAGCGCCGTAGACTTGCATGCATACATGACGTGGATGTGTAAACTCCAGGACTATACCCGCTGGGCCGATGCAAGACACCCCTCCCTCGTTGGTGACATTGAAACATTCGTCAATTCAGGTATACTCGAGCCGCTCGAGACATGCCTGATGAGGCGGCTTCTAGGCCTTGGTTCACCACCCGGCTGTCTGGTACGACAACTGACACATCTGCCGATCTTTGAAGATCCAAGACTTGAGACCTTTGGCAATAAATTGTCTACAGCGAGGCCCCCGCAATCCACCAAATGTAACATTCCCCAGGCTCCAGGATGCAACATGCTTGCGGTTGGCCCATCGCCAAAAGAAAACCTCTTATACTTCACGTCCGGGATTGGCTGGAGTCTCCTATATCCGTTTCGCAGCATGGCTCGGCAACGCAAGCCGTAAGCGCCTATGCACGCAAGACACGTACGCCAAGCTCCTATTGAAGTCTTACGAATGCTTAATAAGTCTTCGCCTGACATAAAATACACTCGTTGTGCATGCTTTGTGTCGGGATATTACTATGCCGAAATACAAGCCGTCCAAGTGTTACATATCAAAACTAATCATCAACGTCGTGAAATCCAAACGTCAGAAATTCCGGATGCTTCTGTGCAACTTATTCTTTCCACCTTTGTTACCCTGACCTTGTCTCAGATCAGTACATGCCAATCCTTCTGAGGAGCCTCTTCCCTATTCTCCGCTCTGAGCTCTCGTTCCTCAAATTGCCACAAAGAAGCTCTTCTCCCCTTCCTTCGGCACAACCCTCGCCTTGCGCATAATCTCATCCTCACAGGCCAGCCTGATCCTCTCGGATGTGGCCGGGCTCTCCAGTCTCAGCAGCCCTTCATCCGCGTCGTCGCCCACCTTGGCCTTCACCCCGGCCTGCGCGCGAGCCGACTTGAGCGCGTCCCGGATCGCAAAGAAGACGGCGCTGCCCATAAACAGCGGCGGCTCTCCCACGCCGCGACTCCGCTGGATCGTACGCAGCTCCTTCCACTCCACATCCTTGAGAAGTGATACGTTGAAGGTCTGGGGGATGTCTCGGAAGCCGGGGATCTTGTACGCGCCAGGTCCCCGCGTGAAAAGATGCCCTGCCATCGGCCCGTTCCGTAACCACAATGACTCTTCCATGGTGAAGAGACCTAGACCTTGTATGAATGCTCCTTGGATCTGTCCGTAGTCAATCGCCGGGTTGATTGACTGGCCCACATCCATCTTGATATCTGCCCTCACACACGACCATGTGCCCGTCAGCAGATCAATCTCCACCTCAGCTGCCGCAACGCCTTGCGTGAAGTAGAAAAACATCTTGCCCTTCCCTGTGTTCCAATCAAAACCAATTTCAGGCGTCTTGTAGAAACCCTGCGCCGACAGATTGACACGATCAAAGTAAGCGGCATGTGCCAGATCTTTCATGGTCGCTTCAGAGCCCAACTTCTTTCGATATGGCGCCAGCCGCTCGTTCAGCTGCTCGCAAGCATTGAAGACGGCATAACCGTTTAGATCTGATGAGGCTGAAGCAGCTGTGGCGGACGCGTTGGCAACTGTGTTTGTTGAAGTCTCTGAGATGAAGACGTTGTCCAGCGGGACACCCAATGCTTGCGCGGCGATCTGCGTGAGCTTGGTGTACAGGCCTTGCCCCATCTCAGTGCCTCCATGAGCGACCAAGATGGAGCCATCGTGGTAGATGTGCACCAGTGCACCAGCCTGGTTGAGGAACAGTGCAGTAAAGGATATTCCGAACTTGGTCGGAATGAGTGCCATTCCCCTCTTTCGCCATTTGTTGGCCTTGTTGAACTCGGCCACGGCATGTCTCCGCTGCGGGTAGATGGCCTCATCTTGCACCTGTTTGTACATGAGCGGTACATGCCAATCTCCAAGTCCCTGGCCAAAGTGCGTCTGGTCGTTGCCCTGGTACATGTTGACCTGGCGGAGATCCTCGACAGGCATCCCCAGCCGGTCAGCCACCTCCTCCATGTATGTCTCCGCAATGAACATGCCCTGAGGTCCTCCGAATCCTCGAAATGCTGTGTTGGACATGGTGTTCGTCTTGCATAATCGTCCCCTGATATACACGTTGGGGATACTGTAGCACCCATCCACATGGGTCATCGCCCGCTCGCATACGGCGGCGCTGAGGTCAAACGTCCATCCCGCGTTGTTGAAGATGTCACAGTCCAGGGCTTGAATCTTGCCGTCTTTGTTCACCCCGACCTTGTACTTGCCTAGGAAAGGGTGTCTCTGGCCACTCGTAACCATGTCTTCCTCTCGCGTCAGCATATAGCGAACTGGTTTCTTCGTCTTCTTTGCCGCGAGAGCCACGACAGAGCTCAATAGCACCGAGCGTGATTCCTTTCCTCCAAAGCCGCCACCTAATCGTTTAACACGAACAACGACTTTGTTTGACTGTACGTCGCACACTCGCGACGCAAAAACTTGCCTAGTGAAGGTCAGTATCCGAATACTGTCGCAGCAAAATAAACTCACGTCTCGTTGGCGTTTTGCGTACTCGCAAAGATTTCCATTTCGCCATCCTCGGGCTTCGGGACAACGAGGCAAGCATTTGTCTCCAGGTAGAAATGTTCTTGTCCACCCATCCTTACCGTTCCGGTGAAGATGTGGTCGCAGTTTTTGAAGGCCTCCTCGGTATCCCCCTTCTTTATCTCGCGGTAGAACTTATGATAGCTGTCTGCTTCAATGGCCTCCTCGATCGATAGAACAGTCGGAAGATCCTCGTATTCAACTTTAACTGCTCTTGCTGCCTCTTGGGCCTTCAAAGCTGAGGTAGCCAGCACCAAGGCAATGGGTTGACCAACAGTTAGGACCTTGTCCTCTGCGAAGAATACTTCGTCGAAGTGGGGAGCTCCAAATTTGTTGGCTTCAGCGGACGGCATGTCGTCTTTATCCACAACATCCACCACGCCCGGCATATCAAGTGCATCTGCGTAATCGACCGAGATGAGCTTGGCATGGGCCCTCTTTGAAAGAACGTAGCAGGCATAGAGCTCGTTCTTCGAAGGAGGAATGTCATCTGTATATTGTGCCTCGCCTGTTGTCTGCTTCAGTGCGGCGAGATGGTTGTTGGATTTTCCGGTCACTTCCTTTTCGTAGGCTGCAGCGGCATGCTCATCAACTTTACCTTTGGATAGGTCCCTTTCCAACTCGTCGATTGCTTCCTTATCGACATGTTTGGACCTTCCGTCAAGAATTGTCAGAACGTCGTGATAGAATCGGTAAAAGAAGCCGAAAGCCAGTGCTTTCCGATATGAGGCCATTCCACCTGGGACGCTAAACTGCATGTCAAAATCTCGGCCCAGGGCACTCATGGTTCCTTCGAGAGTATCCAAGTCGGCAAAGCGTTTTCCCACAAGGTAGTCCATGGCGGTCTTGGCGGCAACTGTCATCGCAGCCATGCCGCCGTATATGAGATTGACTTCCTGGACGACGCCTTCGTCATCTAATCGAACTCTGAGGGCACCGGTGACGATGGCGATGTCATCATCCTTGCGTTTCGCCTGCTTGTATGCTCGGAAAAACTCGTTCTTGCTATGAGTGACAGGGATGCGTATTGATGCAATAATTGCGTCTTGCGGAAGTGCTGTTTTTCGATATCCGGTGAAGAATTGAGATAGTTGAATTTCCGTCTCTTCCGTTGAAGACTTGGCCACCAACACAGCGTTCGCGGCCCATAAAACTGGGTTGAGATCTGAAATTGGTGATGCCGTGACCAAATTTCCAGCAGGTGTCCCGACGTTTCGAATTTGCCGACCCGCAAAGTATTTCAGCTGTTTCAATATTCCTTCAAAGACCTGCGCACGCTCGTGTCCGTAATGAGGAATAGCATGCTCGCAAATGTTCTCCAGATCAGTCAAGACGACATTTCCTCCAATTTCGAGGTGATCATCCTCGAAGCTGTATTGTCGCAACTCGGCAATGTCGCCAACGTAGACCGACACAGGATACTGCAAGGCCTTGAACTTTGTCTCGATCTGGGTTTCGGTACTTCCGCCGATGATCTTGGCCTGGGGGTGAGCACTCTTGATCTGAAGGAGCTGGTCGAGGGTGACGGGTCGATACCATCGCTTCCTCTTATTACCGAAAGCCAAGGGTTTAAGCTCGTGTCGTTTGAGAGCAGGGGGGAAGATGAATTCCGTTTCTGGGTTGTACTCGATGAACCCCGGGGGCGTAAACCGTTTAATAGGCTTGTCGTCTAGGTTCGCCTTCTGCATGCAGCATCCTCCGTCGGGTGGGCCGTTACCGTTCTCCATGCAGCATCCGCTGCCACCTGCTTTCTTGAATTTTGCGCCGGGCTGATCAACACTGAACGTCTGAGCGGCATCCAGGATGGACCGATAGCCTGTACACCGACAGAGGTTCCCGTCAAACGCTTCCTCGACGTCATCTTTCGAAGGTGACTGGTTGTTGCGTAGCAGCGCATACAGACTCATGACGATACCAGGGGTGCAGAAACCACACTGGCTGCCGTTGGACTTGGCAATCCGTTCTTGGGCGGGATGGGGTTTCTGGGTGTTGCCGATGCCCTCGACCGTGATGACATGCTTGCCGTCCAAGCTGACAAGAGGGGCTAAACAAGCGTTGACGCTGGCATGGTAAATCTGCTTGGTCGTAGGGTTGAACTGGCTGACGACGATAGTACAAGCACCACAGCCGCCTTCGCCACAGCCGCTGGAGAATTTGTGTAAGCATTCACAGGTCCCAAAGACCGACGAGAGCTTCAAGTCCACTTACAGCTTCGTCCCCGTAAGTCCGATCCCTCGTAGATACTCAAGAACAGTGACCTCGGGGTCAATCTCGTCCAGCACGACCCTGGTTCCGTTGAGGTAGAAGCGAAGGGTATCGTCAAACTTGGACGTCAACGTCGCCAAAGGCTCAGGGTTGGCTTCCCGCACGGGGGAGACGGCGCTCGGCGCCATGGTGGTCTTAGAATGCGATCAGAGCTGCTATGACAAGGCGAAAGATGAACGAGGACGCCCGCGATAGAAGAAACGACTAATAAGATGGGCAAATCGGGAGGCAAACAAGGTTCAAAGCTAGGGCCGTGGTCCTTTTAAGGGTTCATATCAAACCGAGGTACGGGTCGCTCTGATAGGTTTCCTCAATACAAGTTGTGCTGAGCGAGGGGATGCTCACGCGAGGTTCTGTGACGGGTTAGATAGCGGTATCAAGCAAGCATCTGTGCGTCATCTCGACCGGAGCAAGCACGCTTGTGTCGCGGCACCTTCCTTCCTCGTTTCAACGGGAAGCGTATTGATAGTTAGGTAAACGGTGAACAGAGCGCAAGAATGCGCGTGAGAAAAGTGCTTGTGCACGTGCCAATATCGCCCTGTTGCGCCCTGTTGCGCCCGCTGGAGGGTTGTGTCAACGTTACAGTTGCCACTGATAACACAGATTTGCACTGCGCGCCACAGCCCACATTGGGCGGGGAAGCCGCGCTTAGATTTACCCCACGCTGTAATTCGCTCCGGGCCTGGGATTGGCCGGGGAGGACGGGGCTTCATCTTCTCGGCCGGCTCCGCGGCTCGATAGGCCAGCTCCACGATCGGGGGCTTCCACGTCGACTTCGGAGTTCAGAGCCCCACGATAGCTCAGCTGGTCAGCATTGGTTGCGGGTATGTTACCATTGGTCCTTGCCATTATTAAGTCAATACTGGATAATACAGGCAGGCTTCTGCCAGGCCAGTTGTTGATTACTGAATTAGTTAGCTGGATATTGGTTCTGTCACCCTCCAGTTGAACTACTTAGTACTCTTCCTAGGTCCCTAAGAAAACCTGGTTTCTTCCAGGCTGGCTTGGATCAGCAGGAGGTCTGTCTCGTTGCTCAATGCACACCGTCAAATTCTCCGATACTTAAAGAACAAGGGTAGTAGAATTGCAGCCACGGCATACTCTCCTATTCGCTAAACAAAGCTGCCCCAATCCTTCTACGTAGTCTATCCTCTAAACCACCAATCTTTAACTTTTTCTTTTTTTGGTTTATTTCTCTTTTACCTATTACGTCGAAGCTGTTTACTCCTTGATGTACTTCTTCAGGCTTCTTAGACGCTCCTTGGCCTGCTCCAATACGTCGTCCTCCTTGCAGACCGCAAACCGGATATAATCCTCCGCCAGATGCGCGTTTGCCTCCGTGTAGAACTCGGTCGGTGGGATAGCCGCAACACCCACCTCTTGGATCAGAAACCACGCAAGCTTGAAGTCGCGTGGACGGTTCGCGACATGAGGGGGGAAGGGGTAGTCCTCGGGCAGCTTGACCTTGGCCATGTTGACGAGCAAAAAGTAGCCGCCCTCCGGGTACGTGACGGGGAGGCCGAGCTCCGTGAAGACCTCGTTCAGCCGGTCGAGTTTGCTCTTCATCTCCTTGATCGACTCATCCCAGAAGCCATTGGCATCTGCCTTTTCGAAGCCGACGGCGGCGGCTTCTTGGAGGGGAGCTACGGTCGAGAAGCAGATGCGGGTGTGCGCGGCTAACACGTGCCGGATAAGCTCAGAGGGGCCGATCAGCCAGCCTAGAGTCGTTGTTAGTTGGATGCTCTTCCGCTGCCGGGCCTGGTCAACATACCGACTCGCCATCCGGTGGCATAAAAGTTCTTGCCCGCGGAGCCGACGGTAAGCGTCAGCTTTTCAACCTCGGGGGAAAGCGTCGAGATTCGTGTGAAGGGAACGTAGTAGAGACGATCGTACACCTCATCCGAGAGGATGATGATCTGGTTCTTGACGCAGAGGTCTCCAATCTTCTTGAGATCCTCTTTAGAGAAGACCTTGCCAACGGGGTTATCTGCTATTGTCAATGCTGGACTATAGCCAAGACCTTGAGCGAGTACGTACGAGGAGTGTTGATGACAATCATCTTGGTCCGGGGTGACACGGCCTTCTCAAGTTCCTGGAAGTCTACCGTCCAGTCTGCAGCAGAAGAGTTCTTGGTGGATCCATCCTTGGGAGGATGCAACGGCACGTAAACAATCTTACCGCCGGCCATCTCAATGTTGCTGATGTACCTAGAGGCCGTGAGTGAGTCGCTCAGCAAAGCCGAAATGGCGCAGCACTCACTGATCGAAGAAGGGCTCAAAGACAATAACTTCATCGCCGGGCTCAATAAAGGCCATGAACGCACTCAGCATGCCCTCGTTGGCTCCAGTGGTAATGGTCACTTCGGTCTCAGGATCCAACTGGCGTCCCCAGAAGGGCGAGTACGCATCTGCAATGGCCTTCCTGAGCCGGGGTCGTCCCTTGGCGGGCGCATACTGGTTGCAGTCGACACGCTCCAAGGCATCCTTGGCCGCGTCGAGGATGAACTTGGGAGGGTTGTACCCAAAGAAGCCCTGGCCCAGGTTCACGATGGGCTGGTTGGGCGAGGCAGCGGCAGCCTCATTGATGATGGACCTGAACCCGGCATGTTAGACAGAGAGTCACACTTCTACGGTTTCCGTGAGAGCCAAGGCCGAACAAGACTCACCAAACATCCTGCTTCGAGCCTGACACCCGCGCCGCGGGCTGTAGTTTCCGAGTCTGGCTCATGACGCTGACACTGCTGGAGAAGGCTCTTGACAGGTGAAGACGACTGATGCTTCGGAGTGCGGTATGGAGCGCAGTCGGAGAGGGGCCTGCGGTTAATATGGCGCGCGACATTGACCACGACAACAACCCGTTCAACCCCAGTTATTAGTCAGGTGTCGAATGCCGCAATTCAGTCTCGCAGCTGGGCCTCTTGTATTATTTTCTTATCAACAAGAATCTCAAATCTCCCTTCAATTGGGTCCAAGGCACACAAACTCTCCACAAGGCGCGACTAGCCTTCCGGGGTTGCGACATCGCAGCAATACGGGAGAGTTATGGATGACTAATGCGGGGGCTGTGGAGTCTGGAGGGAAAGACTTTGAATGGCGTCATCCCCTCCAATGATGAGGACTCGATTCCATAGATCGGTTGCCAGCAATCAACGTGGATTGGTCGGTCAACTCCACATCGGGGTAGATGCCGCCAAGGAGCAGGAACAATCCTCGAATCAAGCTTCATTTCAGGGTCTCAAGGGAAAAACGACCGTCTATCGGGTTTACTTTTAGCACCGGCGAACTGCTCCTCTATCCCGTCTGAAGCCGATGCTAAGTCTCCAACAGGCCGACGCCGGCCGGAACCTGAGTTGAACCTCACTTTCAGTTGCCTTGTGCGTCTAAAACTTCAAATAGCCGTGGCCATGCGGTCGGCGAGTTTCCCCGGCTTACATCAAGCGAGGTCAGCTGCTAGTCTGTTTATACATATCGAGATTACTTATAGTCGTGGCTTTTCAGTCGCTGCTGGCTATTGCTGGGCTATGCTTGGCTGAACTCTAGTCTACATAGTACAGCCTTCAACTTCTTGCTTTCTATTCGGTCAAACCCAGTCCTCCACTACCAGAACTCGATGGTTTGGAAATTGTCTGGAACTTTGAGATCCATCTGTTTCTCTTCTTCCTCTTGTTTCGGCCCAGTGCTTTGACCCACTCCGTCCATTATAAGTTGAGTTGTGAGCCGCACCAGTTCAGGTGCAGAGACTCGACGCTTCTCCTCCCAGGCCAGCAAGCTACTCAAAAGTTGAACTGCCTCGTGATCAGGGTTCAAGGTCTCCAGACTCTGAGCGTGCACGAAACATCGTCGGGGATACATGCGTTCTTCCGTCTTGACAAACGTGGGCCACTGCGACATCAACCCCAGAAGAGAGATACCCAAGGCCCAGATATCGTCGCTCGTCCCAGCATGTTTGCGATGCTTGAAAACATGCGGCGACCAGAACGCCCGCGTTCCGTGCGGCTTCTTTCGGTTACTGATGAGGTTGACGGACATGACATCTGCGCAGTCGGCGAGTACGACATTGATGGGGTTCCACGATCGAACAAGAACATTGCGTGGTTTCAGATCCCCGTGGAAGCGATTCTTGCTGTGAAGATATTCGAGAGCTTGCGCTAACTGTTGCATGACTTGTAGTGCTTGCTTCCGCCTTGCCCCTTGAGGGTGGTTGTTGATGATCGTTTGAAGATTCCCTTCGGCGCATAATTCAAGCACTAGTAGATTCACGGCTGGGTTCTCCTTCTCCTCGTAATAGTCGATGTACTTGACGATGTGAGCCTGGATCAATATGTATCAGCAATAGCCTCGTTTGCGGTCTTAGGACAAGGCCGGCATGTTCTCACATGGTCAAGCCTTCTCAACACCGCCGCCTCCTTGCGAAGCTGTTGAACAGCCTTGGGAGACGTCTTGCCAGCAAAGACGCGCCCGTCGCGAAGCTTTCGGACTTTATACACGCTGGCATAGCCGCCTTGTCCCAGCAGGCTACCGCAAATATAGGGGCCCTCAGGAAACTCGCGATTCCGAACAATCGACTGCTGTAAATCCTCAGCGCTCCAAGCCGACGAGGTCATCTTTAGAAGATGGATCAACAGGCGGTACTGTTGCCTGAATGTTGTTGATTTCGCGGGACAATTTGAGTCTGTCCTTTTGAAAATTTGCTGCGCGGGCATGCGCATGTATCCCAATCACGCTGCGGTGAAGATTCAGGCAAGCCGCATATTGTAAGCAACCAGGAAGCAAATCTCAAACATAGCCACTGCCTCAGCAGTGACAAAGCATAACGCGCCCCTTTTAAGAAACACAGGAGAAACAACGTTAAACTGCAAGCCAAGTTGATTCTTGTGGCTGGAGACAAAGCACATGCGGCGCACTGCAGCCCAAAATATCCATAGATAGAGTAATCCGCTGCTTCAAGCTTCATATTGCAGAACCTAATGTGAGCCCGCCTTGTCTGACACTTTTTCGAGCGTGAATTGAGAAGGCTTATTCATGATGCATCCTGGCTGATAAATCAAAATGCCCCAAGAATCCGAGACGCAAGTGAAAAATTCTAAGCAAAATGCGAAGAATGGCATGCTATATTGTCTGGCCACAGATATGCGAAGAAGAAGTTAGCTCCGAGCCATGGTGTATATAAGCGGCTCGAGGTCTCGCTGGGATTGCTCTTTTCTTGCTATTCCTCAATCTCTTCACTTCTTCCTCTATTCTTATCCCTTACATTCAAGAGACCACAGCTACGATGCTCCTAGAAGGTCTGTCGTCAGCTCTGCTATCTCACAAGTCTATTCCTCGCATCAAGAAACGCAGGCTTCTTATCGACATATCCGGCCTTGTCTCGTATTACCACGACGTCTCTTTGTGCTCCCGTGTAACAGTCTTCCTTGTGGCCAGCCTGTTGATGTTCTTCAGCATGGACCCGTTCGAGACTCTACCTCCGGAGCTTCAAGTCAAGGTGCTCGACGCCCTCGATGATGAGCAAGAACAGGTGACGGCATCTCGAGCCTCCCCAGTCTTGCATAGACAGCTCAAAACATCCAGATGCTTCCTCAAAATGTCGTGGATTAGGCGTCGCCTGCCATATGATGACTTGGCTCAGGATGCCATGGCTGTCATAACTTTTCCAGATGGCGAGAGTCCTTGCAAGAGCCACTTTTCCCAGTGGACTCAGAGGGCATTGCAAAATCCTCTCAGAGATCTTCAGCCAGACAGCCTGTGGAGGCTTGGTAGCTACGTTGACACTGTCTTATCTTATGCGGATGACTATGTCTCGAAGGCGACAAGCACCTACTTGCCAAAGGTGTGTCTTGAACTCCCTGATTGGGCAGATGATTCTTACACGCAGACTTACTGCTACGACAATGAAACAGATCCTGCCCATTTCGACGACCTCACATCTTCGGAGAGGGGCCGGTTTCTCAGGGGGTTCTTTCTGTTTGACCTCATGTGTAAAGCAAGCCCAGTCGTTCCATCACCCTCATGGTCCGTACAGAGTCCCATTTCAGGATGGTGGCGTTGGATGTTGGACGTGGAGAAGTCTCCCCTGTCTCGTCTGGATATTGACCTGATACTGTGCGTCTTCGAATACATCAGGACCCTTTACGGTGCTCTCGCAGCTCGCTTTGTGGACGGCGGGCTTCAAGTCCCAGCATTTCACCATGAAGCCAAGCCAGCAGCGGAGGGAGACGCCTGGCTTCGGCGCAGACCTAGAGGCCTCATATTCCCTGACGATCTTCAGTTTCAGCCTGAGTTGTATCTGGAGGGAAACCGTCGCTTTGAGATAGAACTCATGATTAACACCCTGGCGGCATGTGGTCTTGGGCTCATTACCAAACTTCTCAAGTGCACCATGGACGAGTGCCAGGCTTTCTTTCACCATTTCTTCGACGAGATCATGGCTCGACAGCCTCTACACATACCGTTGGATAGTATTCTTCCCTTGTACGCAAAAGCGGGAGAGAATGGAGGTGGCCCAGCGTCTGGCACGTGGCACCTGTACAAGTATTTTTATCACACTCCGAGGACTCCAGGCATGACATATATTCGGCAGGCGTATGATCGCATGTATCGCCAACGCGCATGGGCTTTCTTCGACAATGATCGCTTCTTCTCAGGACATCGCAGCCTTCACGACTTCGAGCATTTCGAGAGAAAGGAACTCGGTCTTCAAGCCCAGTACGGAAACACTCTGGTCGCACGTCGACGCGGTCGCGGCTTGTGGCCGACCATGTGGATGGGATGGTGTGGGAGCCCGAAACGATATGAGCTTGAGAGCGGATCTCCCTATTACCCGACGCTGGATGCGATGATGTTTCCAGAAAGGAGCAAACAAAGGAGATGTGAGCAAACTGCGGCGGACCAGGGCAAAGAATGTTTCCTGGAGGAGTATCCCATCGAAGCCAACGACGCCGAGGAGGGAGTCGTGCAAGTCGAACCATTCGACGACGAACTCGAAGAAGACGAGCAATCGGGAGAAAATATTGTCGAAAGTGAAACCTGCAAAGAAGAACGCTTCGAACACAGACAACCCAAGCTCGACCTCCTTCCAAGCAGGTGCACCGAGGCGACGATTATGGATGAAGGACACAACGACGACATCATATACAAAGTCACCCCGAAAGGATCATTTGGCCATGACTCGGTATCTTTCGCTGAAATCCACATTGGCGAAGACTTGAAAAAACACGACTCCGAAGGCCACGAGACCAACTTGAGCGATCTAGACTCAGATGATGAGACTTTGGTAGCGTACACCGGACTTCGCACGCCTCCCAGCGAACTTGAGCTTCATAGACTAAGGGCTTAAAAGAATTGTTTCTTATGTGCTATTTTACTCTGGGGAGGACGACTTGATATGCGACTCCATGATCTTCATGGTCTTGAGACGGCCATACTTAAGTAGAGGTGCGTGGAAATGGCGTTGAATCAAAAAATGAAGTTGAAGAAAAACAAAGGTCCTGTTCTCACATCCCCTAATACTATAGCCAGCACTTTTGTAGCGGATTTGCGAAGTCATCAGCGAAAGCAAGCGCCTGTTTTTACTTTGATACCCATTCGAAACCGCATACAACGCATTTGTCAGAATGTCATCATCTCATAACAATGAAATGTCAGTGCACTCGGAGTGAGATTACACATTAGATAAATTCACTGGTGCAGCTTGGTCGTCAAAGATTTTTATAAAGTCAACGTAGCTGATCCGACCATCCCACCATGTAACGTTATCCGTACACCCAAATCATAATATTACACAGAACCCGCCCTTGCATTTCGTGTCAGACTTCAATGCCTGGTCGATTCCATTCGCTTCGAGTCGTTTCCCTTCCCTTTGTCCTTGCCCGTGTGCATTCGTGTTTGCCTACCTAGGCATAAAAGCAGATTCGTGTCCCCTAACGCCGGCTTCTGATATCAGGATGCGTGTACACGCTGCTGCAGGGAGATGCTCCCCTCGGCAGGTGTTAAAAGCGAAAAGGCGTATCATACAGGCTCGCTCGCTTACGGAGCCCTGGTGCAACGGCTGTCACATGAGCAGCCTACGCTGAGTCACCGCGCTGGGATACCTTGCGCAGATTGTTCATTAGACGTTCAACAAATTCCATACTCTCGCATCCTGGGACATCTGGGAATCCCTGAGGTTCATAAGATGCAGTATCTAGAGCCTTTTCCGACTCTGTCGCGAGCTTTGGCACACCTTGATGAGCAGGTCGCGCTTCGAGAAGGGATGCGTTGTCGTGTCCTGAGTCTGAATGCAGTAGATTTGAACTTTGCTTATGTGCTGCGGGAGCTGCCGCTGGTATGCTTCTGGAGGCCTCGGTAGTGGGCCTTGGAGCATTTGGAGGCGAAGCTGATGCACCCATGACCTGTTCCAGATGTGCTGCTGGCTTTAGCGTAGGGACAGGATGCTGCTGGGATACAGCAAATGGCTGGAAGCCGGGCAGATGAGGAACTGGTACAGGGGTTTGTGGGGTTTTGGCTCCAGGGGTCTGCCCATTCATGGCCGGTGACTTCGGCAAATTTTGAGCGACTTGGAGACTTGCCGTCGTTGACTTCACCTCGGCAGGGGGGCCTTTGTCGCTCTGGGTTGCCTGCGCTAATGCTGCTGATTCTTTTGGCTCTCCCGGAGAAGTTCTGTTCTCGGGTGATTGCGCCAGCGGCCGGATCGAAGCAGCAGCGGGCATGGTTGGCGTCGTAGTCATTGCCGCCAGGAAGTTTGCTGGCAGTGGCACTGGTGACTCTTTGGGTGGTATCTGGATTGGCTGCTCAGCCGGCCCGTGACTGCTCTTAGGAGTTCCCGGGACTTACCTTGTACGACTTTGCTGCCGGTGCCGTCTTTGGTTTGCTGCTCTGGCTAGGAGACTGATGTGTCTGCATGGCTGGCAGATACTGAGCCTTGATAGCGGGCCGAGGATGCTGTCCCAATGCTGGTGGAGTTGAGGCCATTATAGGTGCTGGCTTTGGCATTGCTGGCATCGATGGCTGCGCAAAAGGATTCTGGTTGCGAGAGGGTGTTTGCGACTGAGTCGGCCCCTGAACTTGTCCGCCTGATGTTCGACCATAAGGAGAGGCATGGCCGTAGGCGGGATTACTTGGCAGGCTCTTGTCCATCCCTTGTCCTCTCAGAAAGGCGTCCTTGTTGGCCATGAGATGGGCTCTCAGATTGCCCTCGTATCCGTTGGTGAAACCACCCCATGCAGCATAGGGCGTTCGATACTTGCTAGAGTCCCTATAGGAAAGTTAGCTGGGTCCCCCACTCCGTCGGGTTCTTTTGCATACCTGTTATGGTGGACTTGGAAGAACTGATACTTTTGATATATCGATGAGGATGCCTGATATTGTCCCCTAGCCTGAGGTCGTGCCTGTACTGCGGGAACCTGTTGTGGCGGGACAGGTGCCTGAACTGGTGCTGGAGCTTGATGGAAAGTATGTGTCGCAGCCGTTGGTCTGGCAGATGAAGAGCTATTCGCCCACTGGCTGTATTGAGGCTGTGCCGCGGTAGTTGATGGGCGAGGCAGGCCAGGTGCATTTGCACCAGGTGAATAGCTCTGAGCCGTCTTAACCTCGAACCTTTGTGCGGAATATGTGGCTGCGCCATGTTGTCCTGGCGTTTGTGTGTACGAGTAATGACGATATATCGGACGAGCTTGCTGGCCATGAACGGGCGCTGAAGGAGGTAAGGGAGCAGTCGGTGCGAATCTTTGCGTGGTGAAGCTACCCGCAGCACCAAACTTAGCCTCGGAGGGATTCCGTGGTTTGTAGACGTAGGGTTTCGCTGGCCGAGCCGAGACTGAGTTCGTTACAGGGCTCAAAGTCGAGTAGGAGCCGCCATATGCAGTTGGGGGTTGGTAAGTGTACCTGGGAGTAGAAGCGACAGGGACCGGTTTTGGGGGCTTGGGGATCGTCTCCAAGAAATTGCCCTTCGGATTGTGACGCTGCTTTGCTGGATCCTCGGTATACTGAGCTCGAGCTTCGGTTGAAGTCTTGCCCAGGTAGTGCCAGATCTGGTCTGGCTTGGAAAAGTCAATCTTGACTTGGTCCTTGTTGCTAACTGAGTGAAGCTGGAACTCGGCCCAGGTGCAACCTTCGACGAAAGTGTCGTCCTTTTGGGGCTTGCCATCGCAGAGACGTTTCGTCTTCAGCTTGTCCTTGTCTTTGCGTGACGTAGGCATGGCAATGGCGTTTGCTGATGCCTTTGGTAGACGATAGTCAGCGGGATCAGGCAGTAATAGCCACTTCCATTCAACTTCGAGGCGATCACTGCTAACAGTCAGTTTTGTTTTTCTGAGCTTATAAACGCACGGAGGGGCGTTGGCATTGGCATTGGCATTGGCATACCCGTTTGGCAGGATATCAAGGAGCAGCGTTTGCTCGTCTGCCCTGTTTTCCACCACAACACCGGCAAAAATTTCGCCCTTGTAATATTGCAACTGGCAAGTCTCCCCTTTTCGAAGTTTGGCAGCGGCGGCCTGAATACGTGCGTTCGTTTCCAGACTATCTCCATCCAACTTCTTATCCCGTTTTGTCCGGTGAAATCGACAGCTGAATTCAAATGCCTGTTCTTTGTACTCGGTGCCGTCTTCGTCGAAGACGGGAATTTCTTGCTCCTCGATAAAGACGCCCGCTGCGGCTGCACAACTCGGGTGGTATGCCCTGGCACACTTCTTCTGTGAGCATTGGAAGCATGCGCCGCGCTTCGAACGACAATAGAGGCATTTGAGGTCGAGTCGGTCCTTATGAATCCCTGCCACATTGGCAATAGTTTCCTGGCCATCCACTGTGTCAATATACGTCTCGGGAAGATAGAGGGCGCACATTCGGTGAGCTTTGCGGCCATCGTCGGTGGGTAAGAGCTCTGCCGTTGGGACTTCGTTTGGACAAAGGCAACATGGAGGCTCAGCTTTGGACCTGACGCGCAGCTTGATTTTCTTGATCTTGACCTTGCTGCCTTTGTCGCCAGGTCCACGCTTCCGTTTTCGACCAGGCTCCTTGAACTTGATACCTGAACTCGACGGTGGTGTCGGTAGGCCAGAACGTTCATCGTCGTCATCTTCCTCATCTTCGTCCTCTTCGTCCTCAGTCTCTTCGTATTCTGTCTCTTCGCCGCGTAGCTTGCGCTCAATTTCATAGACATTGACCCAAACACTGTCTTGAGCTTGGGCACACTCGCACTTCTTGGCGATCTTGCCAATATCAAGCCAAGAGTCTAGTGCAAAGTTGACGGCCTCGGCGCAATTGTAGCCTAGGTTGTAACCCGAGTGGTATCCATATGGATAGGTCACCACGAACTCGCCTGGGTAAGATACGCATTTATTGACGGTAATGTTGTAATGTGATTTTAGGTGTTGCGGCGAGATAAGGAATCCCTTGTGTCGGAGAAATTGGTCGCAGGACTTGGCATCGGCAGGCCATACATTCTTCATGGCAGCTTCGAAGCGGCGAGCATCGGCTTGGGAGATACTGTACCATTGTTTTGGGGCGCCGAAATGAAGGTAGTTGATGCTGTAGAGATCAACATCCTCCAAATGCCAGGCAAAGGTAGCTTTCCACATGCCCAGGTAGAGGTAGGCAGTGTTCACTCCCGGAACCTTTGTCCCGAGAACATCCAAGAGGTTGGGGAGCTTGTTTAGGTTCCATATATCGGTCGATTCATCAAAGAGCGTGCCCATCAAGTCAGCACCATACAGAGGAGATGCATAGGTAAGGGTCTTCCAGTATGTTCTCTCAAGCTCCTCGCAGCGCTCCGGGGTGTACTCCGAAATGTCCATCTTGTAATCCCAGTCTTTGAAGGCAGCTTCATCGATCATGGCGGATCCTTCGCGGCGACTGTACTTGCGGCGGGCGGATGTGGTTTGAGTTTTAGCCTTTGCTTGTCGTGAGGCGCCCATGCGGCCAACCGTAGGCTCATGATCTTCTTCCTCAACGTCGACGCCTGGATCCTTTTCGATAGACTCAACTGTCTTTTCCTGGGTATCGAATTCCTGGCTGGGGGACACAGGTGTCATCGGCCGGTCTTCCCCTTCTCCCTCCAGTTCATCCTTGATGCCTTTAGCTTTACCTCCTCGCTTGGCGGGTCGACCCCTTCCCCGTTTCTTAGGAGTCGCGGAGCCCGCAGCTTTGGGGGCGGCGGCGGCGGCGGCGGCAGCAGCTCGAGTTCGTGTTGGTCTTGGTTTATCGGCGTTGGCACGTCGCTCGCCACGTCGAGCTGGCGGTTGGTGTTCGCTCTGGTCGCAAAGCTGGCGCCACTGGGGTAGGTTATATGATCGACCGTGAAGAATGTTGACCTGGCGGTAGGTTCCATTGGAGCCCATAATATCCTGCTTGATCGGTTCTCGGACTTTGACCTGTTTTACAAGGTTGTCGAGCCTTGGGAGCGAATCCTTCCATTCCTGAGGAGGGATGATTTTAATGATACCGGACTTCATGCCATAGCTATCGACAGATTCCATCTATGGTTTTAATTAGTACACAACAGTAGCGAGTGCTCGGTCGCATGACGTACGAAACGCTTAAAATCCTTGAATTGGTGCATGGTCGGTCTGAAGACGGGGACTGTACCAGACCAATGGTCTGGCAGCACTTCTCCGATATCATCGTCGACCTCGTTGCGGTTATCGCCGGTTTCGCTAGCAGGCGCAGGCTGCGGCGCATCGCTCAGCACCGGTTCGTCCTCGAGGTCGCTCAACTCAGAATCGGAGGCGTCTGATTTCGCATGATTGTTACTGTCGGGCGGCGAATGTAGGAAGCTCGACTCGGCCTGGGCGCCTTTCGTATCGTGGACCTTCTTATCGCTCGGAATGGCGCCGGCGACAGCAGCGGCATCGTTGACAGACGGTACGGCAGCGACTGCAATGCTGCCGTCGGTCGGCGTTGGCGTCGACTCCGACATGGTGGGCGATCACGTCGCAGTCAGCGACGGGGCCATTGAGGCAGTAATCGTTGAAATCAGGTCGCTTGTCGCTACGGCGTGCGGCGGTTTATTGGTAATTTTGATTTTCGAGTCGGAAGGAGCCTTGTAATAATAGCGAAGTCGTTTGCTTTGAGATCTTGGAAGCGAGCGATGAAAAGGGCGTGGGAGATCGAGTTGTGGTATTGTCGGCGAGGTACTCCGTACAGCCTGGAAAGTTACTTGGTCAGAACCCAAGGGCAGGTGATGCGGAGAAAGCTGTTAGTGTGCGAGTGCGTGCGCCCCTTTAGAAAGTACATCCTAGCCAAAATTGCACGGAAGGTACATAGAGGCACTGTGTCCTGCTAAGATTGCAACCTTCAATGATTCGCCCCCAAATTCTGCGACCGGAAGAAGCAGGGCGGCGAGGTACCCCAATCGGGTCGCTAAAACAAGTCTAGAGCAAGGAACAGCGTCTGTGTTTCCCAGTTCTCGCCCAGGATCATTCGATTTCGGAGCTTTCCATCATCGAGCAAAAACACCATTTTTTTTTGAGCGGAACGAATGTCGCTACAAAGATATGGAACAGTTTGGTGAGCTTTTATAGACTCATCAATCATCGTTTTCTATTGGACCATCACTGCACATCTTTTTTAAAAGCCCAGATCTCTAGAACGGAGCCTGACACAACAGGCTGCTCTAAAGACCTTCTGATGCAACATGATTAGATTGATAAGATTTGCCCCTTCTCAGCCTGACACCAAGGAGGCAGGGGCATGTCCACTACCGACGACACGGATCGCGTGCTGTCCCACCTTAACCCATGCTCGTCTCGAGTCCGTGGTCCGCTGGATCATCTCGAAAGATGCCAGCCTATAGAAACGCCTTATCATCCCTAGGTTCACCCAGTTCAGCATTCCAAACTCCCCGGTTTCCCTTACAAGAGAGTCGCTGCGCTATCTACTTGATATCAGACTGAACAGTGTCTGAAACTTCTCGAGGCCTTGCCGCTACATCACGAGTGCAACGTGGTTTTTTAGGCTTTCGGCCATTCGAGCCGGATCATCTTCGTAAGCCATGCCAGCAACAGAGCAGCATCTATTGACATTCGTTTATTCAATTTTCGGTCTTGGCTTCAGCATTATCTATGGCTCCTAGCAGCCCTGGCACTTTCTTCCCTGCTCAAACTAGGAAGCTCGAATGTGTTGCTTGTCCAAGTGTTTATATATCATTTCCTTCGTATACTGCGTTGTTATTATAGCGAATTGTACAACCACTTAGACACCCACTAAGATATTCCCTTGCTCTTTCAAGCTGCGATGTCCCCTTTGCTCTGTCAAAGGTGTGCGGGGCTCGATTCTTTTCCGTCATTGCAGCGAGCAAAGCCGACAGAGCCAGGGCGCATACACATATTGTGCCATGCGCGGGTCGCAGCGATATTAGCAGGTTCCGATATCGAGGGTTATTCCAGAGCAGTTCTATCGAACAACTAACGTATTGCGTTTTCTCGATGCTGGCATCATGCTGGCCACAGCTGAGCTTAGGTGGAAGACGAAAAAGTACCTATGTCAATAAAGATGTCTCCACTGTCTTTCCATAGCATTTCGGTTTAGTTGAGCTAGGTTCCCTACTGTCTGCTGTCTACCAAGGGCTGTTTGCAGCTGCAGTCGAGTATTTACCCACCTGGCCTTGAGCTGCTCTTGAGAAATCTTCACTTGCAACAAGCTACCAAATGCACTTTTGTATATCGCGGCCGTACTCATGTCCACGTCGCCGCTTATAGAGCGCCGAAAGAGTGTGTCTTGAAGATTTTTGCTGTGCTGAGTAGTTCCATAGAACGTACTACGGCCGACCAATATCAAAACCGTCAATTCATTAACTACTATTTCTGTTCGTTCGTTTAATCGTGAAACATAATGTATGCCAGGTTTTTAGACTCCGCGTAGGGGCTGAGTATCGAATAGAATACCTACGACAGCAAGGGCGGGTGGTCTTGTGAACTTCTTTTTACTGTGGTTCTATTCCACAGCCAAAAAGTACAGTTTATCCCGGTGGGCTTCAAAAGAAAGGTTTCACAGGGAGTCGAACCCTGGCTGGCGGAATCAGAATCCGCTGTCATACCGTTAGACCATGAAACCTAGCGATATGATTGGTTGTTGCTGCTGTCGAAGATTAGATATGTGCGATTATATCATTTTGACAAAGAGTAGAAGGATGGACAGTCGACGGAGTAGTCGATAGTACTGTAAGGAAAGCCATCCGTGGCGGTTTGTGGAAGATGTTGCTGGTGGGTCAATGGTATAGAGAGAGCACGATATCGATAGCTTGACCATGTCGCTAAGATCCAAAGGCTACTAGTCATTCCGTACGTTCATAGCATTCTTAGCACCGCAAATGTACACGCATATACGTAGTAGCGAAAAGCTGCGAACCATGGACGAACAAAGGCTCTAGGAAATGGGTCAGCGTTTGAGGAACAAGACTGCCAGCGTGCTGGTAACCCTCTTGTACGACGACCTTTGTGGCAAGCGGGCGATGTTATCGAGACGACCTGGCTACCCTGTACAGAGCCCAGGAGGTGGAGAATCGTACACAGCCCGCACTCACCGACCATTGATACTCTCATGTTATCTTCTCCGACAACGATAGATATTTACATGCATGTCTCTTCAGTTGCTCTGTAGAGATGTTGGCTTAATAAGTGTGATGTCGTTCTAAGTAAGCCCGCCTCTCGCACGCCAATCACCCCCACGATTAGAAACATGCGCCAATAAGTTGGTTGCCATGAATACAGGAATACTATTTGCAGCCAATAAGACTGTAGTAACCAACAGCAGCTGGATGCATGCGATATGCTCTATCAGGGTAGATCTGCGATAATAAGCAGCACCTCGCAGAAATCCATGCTCTGTCGCCTGAGAAGCCTATTTGCCGCGGGTCCATTTACCCGATGGCTTGTCTCAAGCAGTGTTGTGTTGTATTGTCCTGCAATTGGCAAACGTCTTCAGACAACGCTTGCCTCGACTACTACTTCCGTCTGCTCCGGAGAATGATGGAAACTCGCAAGTGTCGTCGTGGAACTTACCGCATCTCAGACCCACCATCGAAGATCGAACAACTTACGGACTCGTGATTCCAGAGCTTATTATCCTCACTAGCTTCCGCTTCCTCTTACATGCTCAACTCGCCCAGCC